>CAUYON010123888.1:0-20098 GCA_963573935.1 Arctocebus calabarensis | reverse complement strand
TTTTTTTTTTTTTTTTGAGATGGCATCTCACTCTGTTCCCCTGGGTAGAATGCTTTGGCATTAAAACTCTCACAACAACCTCAAACTCTTGGGCTAAAGTGATATTCTTGCCCCAGCCTCCCAAGTAGCTGGAACTGCAGGAGCCTACCACAACAATTTCCATGAGTTTTAAGAACATGAGCTACTGAGACAAAATTACATGAGTGGAAGATTCTTTGGAAGTTCCGTGTCTCTGGAGATCTGGTAGGTACCCCTAGACCAAATTGCCCCAAATCTATATATTTTTCATAATCTCATCTTTCATGTGGTCTTCTGTGTAATTTGAGTATCGGGTTTGTATCATGGCCCACCCTGAACTGCGGCATTCTCCAATGACAATAAAATAAAATGAAATGCATTCTAGCACAGATACTCTTAAGTTATAGGACACCAAAATGCCCAGTGTCCATGTATTAATGTAATGTCTCAGTCAAGGCACACGGAGCAGCAATTTTCCTGAAGTCACTCCAGAACACACTGAACCAGGAGCTCTGGGGGTGGAGCTCTGCATTCTGTATTTTAACAAGCCCACTAGTTGGTGCAAGCTAAGGTTCCAGATCTGTTTGGTTTTCTCTTTTAACCTCCCTATGCCACACTATCATTTTCTGTCCTTTGTGCACAACGCCTAATTTCCAGGACTTTCTTGGGGATGGAATCTGACTAAAGTTGTTATTGTTATTATTAATAATAATAAAATCAAAGTATATGTGAAAGTTTCTTGAGCTATACATATAATGCTATAAAATGCAACATCTTACCCTTTTCCATAAGAGAGAAGAACAGATCAACATTGAGTGACAGCATAACACAACCAAATTCTCAATGAAAGATGGCATTAAAGAGATTAGCTCAATGCTTAAGCCCTTTGTGACTGTTTAATACACAGTATCCACAAATTTACATTTTAACAGAATTAGGTAAAGTGAAATCCTATATTTCAGTTCCAGAAACTCTTTTCTCAGAACAAGATAGAGCTGCATTTAAGTACAGTATTATTTTGCTCAGAGGAAGGGTAATGAACATCAATATTTCACAAATACTTTTTCCCAAATAGACATAATCACATTTCCATTCAATCTTAGAATTCTTTGAATCTTGGAATTACTTTCCAATTATGTATTATCTCCCAACAGAATCCTATAAAATAGATGAAATTCTGTTTGCTGTGATTAACTTTCATTTCATTCAAGAATCTAATGTGGACATTTCTTCCAGTCGAAATTCCGTCTAAATTTATTTAAGTTTCACAGCACTGGATAAAAGGGATGAGAGGAGGAAGGATTCAGAATGGGGATCAGATCCACATTAGGTTCCAATTAGCTACCTGGATATTCATCTTTTGGAGATGTGGCATCCTACGGGCGGATGTCTGCTACTTGTGAGGGAATCTCATTCTTCTCCCTACACCCACACCAGGAAAGATGGAATTTTTACTTGCTCAGTGATTTGTAGACTCCTGCAAAGTTGCAGTGAAAACTGAAACGAATTCAGCACAAGTGACTTTTGCACAAGGAGCAATGAACTGAGATTTATTCTTTTCTATTCTTTTCATCTCCAATGTCTGTGTTTACTTAAAGTACCAAACAGCTAAGTCACAGAACAGATGAAGCAGAGTGTAGAGCGATGGTTTCCCGCCCCACTGAGGTTCTGGTTTAGCAGATGTCGGCACCGAGGCGTCTGCCTTTGACCCAGGGCCCTCTCTTCCGTGGTGATTCTCAGGTAGGCGTGCAGAAATCTCATTTTCAAAAACACTGAAAGAGAGAAAAGACAACAGGGTTTCAAACCGGAAAATTAAATTTGAAGAAATGCAGCTCTGCCATTTTTTAGCTGGTCGATTTGGATACCTTGCTCGGTATCTGAGGCTCAGTTTGCAGGTGTATAAAAGAGAATTAACAGTAGCGTGTACTTCAGTCGTGGTTATGACAGTTATATCGGATAATACACGTCATGTGCCCAGCATCTAGTATACACTCAATAAACATCTGTCCCCTTTCCAGGGACTTTTAGGAATACATCTTTATGTGATGTGATGCCAAGAAGACACACACATACACACCACCTTTCTGGAATTTTTCCACATTTATATTGCAAATAGATATCCATAGCGTATCACTGCTGACTTTTACTCTTTCACTATTTACACTACTGTCTCGAAGTTTCTAATGGTTAACATGTGGGTTTATGAGTCTGGCAGACTCAAGTGGGTCTTTTCTGTACAACCAACTTACAAACTTTTGAGAAGCAAGGACTGTTTGCTGTTTGGTCAGAAATGCCTGACACAGTTTTCATCCACAGTGGTCTGCAAATCAAATCTCTCTCTCTCTCTCTCCCTAGTTCTATCTCTTTATCTCTTTCTTTTATATTGGTATATATACGTACATGCTCAATAAATATATACTCCATTGATGCATTTGTTGCAATAAATAATCCCAAATTACTAGAGAATTGGGAAACTCTGTTTTCAACTCTGACTAAATGAAAGCAATGGGATAAGATAAATTTGCCCGACTTGAACCATGATATCAAGTGAATCTAAAATGTTACTTTTTTATTTTTGAGAATAGAATAGTAAGAATAATAACAAGTAATAGTGCCTTTGGTATTATACCATTCTTAACATTTTTCAATTTTCTTTCACAAAGATTTTATGTTGACCATCTAAATAGAGAATCAGTTATCTGATCATTTGACAAGATCACAATAAAAGTTGTGGGTGTAAGTTTAGAATATCCTTGGATGGATTGCTGCAGATGGTCCCCAGAAACAGGGAAACATCCACTGGCATATTTCAAAGAAACGAAGCAAAGGAAATTTTTCTTTTTAGCTGCAGTGGTGTTACCTTCTTTGTGGGTTACGTGGTGGGTTCAAACCTGGGCCCAGCCAAACTGCATCCAAAAATAGCCGGGGGGTGTGGCGGGTGCCTGTAGTCCCAGCTACTCGGGAGGCTGAGGTAAGAGAATCGGCTAAGCCCAGGAGTTGGAGGTTGCTGTGAGCTGTGACTCCACGGCACTCTACCAAACGTGATAGAGTGAGACTCTATCTCTCCAAAAAGAAAAAATGTAAACAATTGCTAAGTTATGGAAAAAAACCAAGTGCCCATTGACACATGAATGGATTAATAAATTGTGGTATTTGTACACTATGGAATATTATGCAGCCATAAAGAAAGATGGAGACTTTACCTCTTTCATGTTTATATGGATGGAGCTGGAAAATATTCTTCTTAGCAAGGTTTCTCAAGAATGGAAGAAGAAGTACCCAATGTACTCAGCCCTATTATGAAACTAAGTTATAGCTTTCATAGGAAGGCTATAACCCAATCTCAGTACAAGAATATGGGGAGGAGGAGGGAGAGGGAGGGAGGAGGAGGTAAGATGGAGAGAGGGTAATGGTGGGTCCACACCAAGGGTGCATCTTAGAAGGGTTCAGGTGAAGTTTACTAAATGTAGAGTTATGGGGGTTTGAACACAATAACTAAGAAAATGTCATGAAGGCTAAGTTAACCAGTTCGGTGAAAATATCTCAGACTGTATACGGAACCAGCACATTATACCCCGTGATCGCATTATTGTGCACAGCTATGATTTAATTTAAAAATGTAAACAAATATTGCAAATTATCTGTGTCAGTAACTTCAGTCTGATTCTGAGGAACCTAAGCTGAGAATTTCTGCTATATCCATAGCACAGAAATAGCCAAAAGCCCTTTAGCCATCTCTATTCAAACTTCTAAGATTGTTTTGCCCGCTTGGGTCAGAAGTTGAAATATATAAACAGTCTTTCTGTGCTTGAACTTGAAAGAAAAATCAGTCATCTGTACATGATCTGTGTTAGAGTAAAATGTAATTTTTCCCCCTGACAATGTGTTTATGGTTGTTAAGTTATCTTGATTGCCAAGAGAAATCTGTTTTGTGTGGCAGGCTTTTCTGACTTAAATGTCAGATGCCACCCCCCCCAATACCTAGCCATCTTTTCAACTAATTCACAAATTGACTTGACTCTCAGCTAGGTTAAAAAAATAATTTCCTGAAAATTAAAAGTCTGGCATAATACTGCACTAAAAGTCCATTTATCTTGTCTATTTTTATAAAGCTTCACTGCAGCATTTGGCAAAATGCCTATTTTCAGTAACAAAGGTCCCCAAACACATTTGGCAAGAGAGACTTTTCTTCTAAGACCCTGAAAATGATCCTGGGCTTCTTAATGTATGATTTTAAAGCTTACAATTAGGATTTGTAATTGTATCTTGTGTTTGATTTTCAAAAGTAAAGAGCAAATGAAAACACGGTGGGAATGAAGTGACAATACCGTGGCCATTTCTTTGACGTCTCTACTTAAGAGCTCCACCTCTTCATTGACTCCATCAGTCAAAGGCTAACGGAAAGCTCAGGATTTCTATGTTATTATGAAAGATAATGGCTAAAGATTATCTAGATGGGGCAGTGCAATGATTCACTCTTGTTTAATCAACTACGACCCGTATTAAGCTCCATCCTCATCTCAATATAAACCAAACTAATCTTCCCACTTTCCTGCAGGAAACCACGCTGGCACTTGTATATTCAGCTCCCCTGGTATTGAATAAATCCTTCCTTTCTCTTCTCTCCTCCCCCCACCAATCATTTGGGGGAAAGTTTCCAGCATTTCCAATCTAAGACTGATTGGGCTTTCCTGTTGATGTCAAAATGAAGCATTCCATTGAGAAAGCAGCTTCAAGGCTGTTGGCTTTAGTTGTGGCTCCGAGCTAACCAGATGATTACGCCAAATGTACCCTTCTTTCATGCCTTCAAAGAGAAACAGTCTGCAAAGGACTGTTTGCGTGGAATGCTTTTTGAAAAACTGAACATTTGTATGGAAGAAACTGCAGACACACTTCACCCAATTTGATATGAGGTTTCTCCCCCTTTCTGACCACAGCTCCCCTTACTAGAGCCTTCTTTTAGCAGAGGATATGCTAACACAAAGCCACTTTGTCAGTCTTGATGACATTTGAATCAATAGTCCTTTTGCCCCAGTGATTTACCCTAGATGTATTCCCCATAAACCTCACTCATTTCATCAGTGAATTCCTTACATTAAAACGATTGATAGCAAATTCCAATGTGATTATACAATTAGGTCTTTTCTTTTTTGCTTTATTGCATTTGGAATATTGAAAGGGTTTTTTTCTCCTTTATTAAATTAAGTACTTTAGAAGAGTTTGAAACTCTTCTGAGGCATGACCAAAGACACAATTCCATCTGTTTTGTTTTTCTTATTCATGACATAGATGATTTTATTTTAAACAGTGCATGCATTTCACTTTAATTCTTCTTCATGTCTGTCAGAGCCCATCATCTGTGATGTGTGCCTAGTTAACCATAGGGCTTTGCAAGAAGATTTAGGCAGAAAGTGAAAACAGCTTTGGGGGGATAAAAGTTAGCTAAAAGTGAGGTTAAAGGCTTACGGGGTTGCATATGTCTATCCTGTAACTGAGCAAAAGTTGCAATATTGGTACCTGAAACATTTTTGAAGTTGTTCTCATCCAATTAGTGAATGTTACATCCCTTTCATCTGGACAGGTGTTGAATGTCCCAGTGACGGCACAGGGTGGCTCGTGTTAGTATTTTGTGGCTGGGATGGAAGCCAGGGATGAAGCAGCTGTGTAAATGGAGCCCTCCTCTGGGCATGCTCTTTGGTCTCTCCTTGTTAAAACTGAGCTGTACCAGCACAGAAGCCTCCATCTCTGAAGGCTTTGGGCTGCCCTGTTAACCATGTTTCTTAAACTGGGATACTCAGACAATTTTCTCACCCCTACTGCCACACAGAGTGGAATGACGTTCTCGGGTCCACTGGATCTACAGAGAGTTTCTTCTTAAAACATCAGTTTGGGGCTGTGACCATAGCTCAGTGAGTAGGGCATGGGCCTCATGCACTGAACCTGGCTGGTTCAAACCCATCCCAGGCCAGCTAAAACAATAATGACAACTGCAACAACAACAACAACAATAACAGCAACAACAAAAATAGCCAGGTGCTGAAGCAGGCGCCTGTAGTCCCAGCAACTTGGGAGGCTGAGGCAAGAGAACTGCTTGAGTCCAAGATTTGGAGGTTGCTGTGAGCTGTGATGCCACAGCACTCTTCCCAGGGCAATAGCTTGAGATTGTCTCAAAAAAAAAGAAAAATAAAAAAAAGAAACATCAGTTTGCCCAATGATAGAAAATTTAAAATAAATTCCATACCAAAGCACTCTTCCCAGGGTGACAGCTTGAGATTCTGTCTCAAAAAAAAAGAAAAAAAGAACAAGAATATCAGTTTGCCCAATGGTAGAAAACTTAAAATAAATTTCATACCAAAGCAAGCCTAAAATAACAAGAACTGTGAAATTCTCCAATGTTCAATAACAGAGGCTTCCAGGTAATGTCTCTGCAGTTGTAAGCGTCTGGGACGATATGCTCAGAGCAACTTTTGACTCCTCCTAATCTTGCAAGGATGGAAAGGATTCATGATGTTCTATGAAGTGCTCTAAATTCCTCTTCAGATCAGCATTTGCTAATATATTTTCAGACATTTAACTCTCAAATCGTAACAACAGTAAAATTAGCATCACCAAGATGCCATATAGCTGAATTACATTTAGGTTATTTTGGTTATAAACCCGAGCACTTTCTAGCCATTAAATTTCTTTCATGTATTTCTTAAACCTCCACTCCAATAAAAAGTGATCTCACAGAAACTTTTTCAAGCCATTATGAGTTCAGGTTTGCAGGAGATATATCAGCACATTACAATATTTATGCAATACTCACCTTATAGAACACAAATTACAAATCCTGGGAATAGTTTTGGGTTAGTTTTATGATGCTGTAACTGATAAAATTCACTAACTTCAAATAGTTTGGAAATAGACTACACAGAATCAAGAAGGATTTTTTTGCCTATTGCATTTAGAATGTGGAAAATTTTATTCTTTATTAAAATAAGTACTTTAGAACACTTTTCTTCTGGGTCAGACCGAAGACATCATCCCATATATTTTGCTCATATGAGGCATATCTGAAAGTTACAGCATTAATTTGTTATTTATCTTATAAAATACGGAGGATGAATGCTGGAAACAGTTTGGGATTAATCTTATAATGCAGGAGCCACTAAGGTTCACTAGGTCAAGCACTTTGAAAAAAACTACCTTCCCAATCTGTCAGTGTGTTATGATTAACTCCTGCATACATGCTTCAAGAGTTTCCCTATCCATCATCTTTCTTTCTTTCTTTCTTTCTTTCTTTCTTTCTTTCTTTCTTTCTTTCTTTCTTTCTTTCTTTCTTTCTTTCTTTCTTTCTTTCTTTCTTTCTTTCTTTCTTTCTTAGACAGAGTCTCACTTTGTTGCCCTCACTAGAGTGCTGTGGCATCACAGCTCACAGCAACCTCCAACTCCTGAGCTTAGGCGATTCTCTTGCCTCAGCCTCCCGAGTAGCTGAGACTACAGGCACCTGCCACAATGCCCGACTATATTTTTTTGTTGTTGCAGTTTGGTCGGGGCTGGGCCTGAATCCGCCACCCTCAATATATGGGGCCAGCAACCTACTCACTGAACCAGAAGCGCTGCCCCCTATCCATCATCTTTCAGTGCAGTTATTCTTTTTCTAGCTCTACTTCCAAAATGAAATGTACATAGGATTAAAAAATTGAATCCATGGTGTGAGGGGAGAAGAACAAAGGAGCAGGGAGGTGAGGAGAGGGGGGGCCCCACTTAATGGACGCAATGTTAGGAGGCATGGTGCACCTCTTGGGTGTGGGACCCAATTATAAGAGGGACTCTAACAAGTGCAAACATTGTAAGTTAATTCCTTGCACCCTCAATTAACCGGAAGCAATAAAAAGACCTGGCAACTCCTTTTAGCCATTGGTCAAGACACACAAAAGAATAAAGTGGCTGGCTAAAATATTAGATGCTACACTAGTTATGTGTTGGTCAATCATACTATCTCCCAAGTAGGAGACACTGCTTGAATTTGCAATCCAAATCAAACATACACAATGGCCGAATTTGCCCTGTCAGCCTCCAGCATGCAGACTCCACCTGAAATACTTTCCTCTTTCTTCTAAAGGTGGCTTCCTCTTCTTCCCAATGTTTCCTTCAAAATCTACTCTCTTCACAAATGGCTATCTGATGGCGTGCACC
The DNA here is from genome assembly GCA_963573935.1 of Arctocebus calabarensis. Taxonomy (NCBI): domain Eukaryota; kingdom Metazoa; phylum Chordata; class Mammalia; order Primates; family Lorisidae; genus Arctocebus; species Arctocebus calabarensis. Next base: position 11,899 of record CAUYON010123888.1, on the reverse strand, counting down.
AGGGCCTATCACAGCATATGCAACAAGCTCCCTGCCACAGCTGTGCAATCAGTCCCTGGTACGAGCACCAGCTTACCTAACAGGAGATGCAATTGGACAAAAACAAGCATTGTGTGGCATCTAAGGCCTTATTCTCTGTGATTCTTCTTATCCGGGCTACCCTCGCCGACACCTGAATCACAACTGCAGTCATCACATGGAGTTCTGTATGTGTGAGTATCTTTTATAACAATCTTGGAGGTATTATTCATCTCAGGTTATAAAGATAATAAAAGACATCAAGGAGAATGAGAACCCACATGACACACATGAACTGCAATCAATTTTCTAATTCGTTCTTGCAAGCATACTCACCAGTATCTATCAAACAAATTATGAATCAAAAATATACCTACTGCAAATATATAACTCTCTTTACCCCATAGAATTTCTAGAGTTTTTGGTGAATATTATTAAAACAGATTATTTGCTCTTAGTCTTCTTTTCCTATGGCCCTTTGGTGTTTTTTGTGCCCTATACTATCTACCTTGGGATTCCTGAATTAGAGATTTTAAAAGAAATTACAGATAATTCATTGATTAACAAGTATTGAAAACTCCCACCTTCATAGAGAAAAACTGGAAGATATCGGTGTGGGGAAAGACTTTATGAAGAAGACTTCTGTGGCAATTGAAACAAAAATAAACAAATGGGACTTAATGAAACTGAAAAGCTTCTGTACAGCTAAGGAGACAACAACCAAAGCAAACAGACAACCTACACAATGGGAAAAGATATTTGCATATTTTGAATCAGACAAAAGCTTGATAACTAGGATCTATAGAGAACTCAAATTAATCCACATGAAAAAAGCCAACAATCCCATATATCAATGGGCAAGAGACTTGAATAGAACCTTCTCTAAAGAAAACAGATGAATGGCTAGCAAACATGAAAAAATGCTCATCATCCCTAATTATTAGAGAAATGCAAATCAAAACCACCTTGAGGTACACTCTACCCCATCAAGAATGGCCCACATCACAAAATCTCAAAACTGCAGATGCTGGCATGGATATGGAGAGAAGGGAACACCTGTACATTACTGGTGGGACTGAAAACTAACACAACATTTTTGGAAGGAAGTATGGAGAAACCTCAAAGAACTCGAACTAGACCTCCCATTTGATTCTGCAACCCATTACTGGGAAAAAAAAATCCTTTTATCATAAGGACACTTGCACTAGACTGTTTATTGCAGTTCAATTTACAATTGCCAAAATGTGGAAACAGCCTAAATGCCCACCATCCCAGGAATGGATTAACAAGGTGTGGTATATGTGTACCATGGAATACTATTCAGCCATTAAAAAAATGGAGACTTTGCAGCCTTCGTATTAACCTGGATGAAACTAGAACACATTAATCTTAGTAAAGCATCACAAGAATGGAAAAGCCTGAATCTTATGTCTTCAATTTTGATATGAGGACAATTAATGACCTAGTACATGGTGGGGGTGGGGCAAGGGAAAAGCAGAGAGAGAGAGAAGGAGGGAGGGGTTGAGTGGAAAGGAAAAGCAGAGAGAGAGAAGGAGGGAGTGGGTGGGGTCTCGGTGTGTGACACCTCTTGAGGGCAAGACACAATTGTAAGAGGAACTTTACCTAACAAATGCCATCAGTGCAAAAAAATAAAATAAAATAAAATAAAACTCCCACCTTAAGGTCACTGCCCAACTGCAGGAGCTCTGAGAAGGTGAGAAATAGCCTGCAAGCAAAGCAAACTTAGGGCTAAGGCGATAAGGCTGTCCCAGTGTGGTCTACAGAACTTGTGCAGTACACAACTTGCCCACCCATACATCTAGACCTGCACCTTGGATTTTACTTTAACTGTTTCATGGGTGCTTTTGAATTATATATATATATACATATTTTTTTGTCCTTAGTGTGTTTTATTTTCTTTTTGGTTAATGATAGTTAATTGAATTCATATCAAAACATTATACTTTGGAGGAACTTAAAGTCTAATGAAAAAATGAACTTGCTAACAATTTATGGAAGTTAGAGTCCTATAGAATGAAGGAAGAATAGGGCTAGATGTAGATCAAGTTTCAGGTGCTGAAATGACCTAGTCTGCCATGCCATGCATGTTTTACTTTAGTTCCTGAATAGCTGTGTGATTGATGATAAAGGGCCTCACTGTAAGTGTCTGTGCCATGCCAGAATCAGACTGGAAGCCCCATAATGGCAGGGATGCAGGCACTGTCCAATTTGGCTGCCCTCTCCAGGCATAGCGTAGTGTGAAGGGCTTACCAACCGGACACTTCTTCCTCCACATTCCAAAACATTCATGGAAAGTTTGTGTATGTTTTGAATTCTGTGTTTTCATTTATGTTTCATTTCTGTGATATATTTTATGCAAAAGACTACAAATGCAAAAATCTAGAAAGTTATAATAGTATCTAGCCTTTCCCTTAAGACAGGTAAAGAAAAAGTAATTTTTTTATGTCACAATTGGAAATACTGACAAATGTAGAGGAATTGTTATGCCTTTTATCTGACCAATGTTTTTCATATCTCCTTCCTTTCAGTTTGAGTTTTCAGCTATTTTTATGCCTTAGAATACCCTAAACAGTATCGCATCTCATTAAGGAGATGGAAGCCTTTTGCCAACACAGCATTTTCATCTGTTCCCAACATGAGCAGGTCATGTCCACCACTGTTGTGTCAAAGTCTTTCAAAGTAATAAATTAATTGAATTACTGTTTTGTGGTGAATGAAGAACAGCAGAAGCCTCACTGCCACAGCTGTGCCTTTCAAGTGAATACTTAAATTTCCTGGGCACGGAAAGGAATTCCCTATAAACTAGACAAATGATCCATCTCTGCGTGATACATCTATTTTTATTATACCTGCAGGTAGACATTGATATACCCGTTCTTTTTACCCTAAAGCAGAGACATTAATGAACAAGATGAAGTTATAGCTCTCAAAATGGGGTGATTTCTTACCTGAATGACTGTCAGAATGTATGCCAAGTTCAAGGAAGAAAAGAAGGAAACGAAGAGAGAAATGGCACAGACATATTCCAGAAAGCTCTTTTGAAAGCCCCAATTTCTTTGTTTTGGTCCCAGAAATCTTTTACCCCAAGCTACATGGGTTTTGGTTTAATGCACTAAAAGAATCACTAAAACTTATTTTCTTCCTTAAAGGAAAACTTAACAGCTATTCTGAATTTTATGTTTAGTTTAAGAGCTGGGCTCCTTATTGTCATTTCAGAAGGATTTTGACAGTTAGGGGAAAAAAAATTGGCAAAATCATCACAAAATGAAATAGTGAACATTTTGATAAGAAAACCAGCATGGGTTTGACAAGGATACGTCTAGTCTGACTGGGCTGATATCCTTGTGGGAGTTCTAGTCGGCCAAAGGAAGCCAACGATATAATCAATCTTAAGTTTTAGCAGGGTCTTTGATTCTGCCCCACACAACACACACATCAACTAAGTAGAAAAACAAGGTCTGAACTACGCAGTTACGAGGTGAGTAGAAAACCAGCTGGAGAGCCAGACCCAAACAGGGGTTATCCATGGATCAGTGTCAACCTGGGGATACACAACAAATGGTGCCCAGTGTGTCCTGGGTCAGCTCTGACCCTGTATTCATTTAACACTTCTATCAGTGACCTACAGAATTCAACAGAGAAAATGTTCTTATTAAGTTCTGAAGGGTAAAGGGGAAGGCCAGACTCATAAGAATAGGCCAATACAATCTAAAGCAAAGAAGTGAATTGCCAAAGCAATCAGCTACTACAAAATAAAATTTAATGAAGTTCAGTAAAGTACTGAAGAATAAATTTCACCTAATGAAGACAGGACAGGAAAAATTTGGTGTAGGTAACTCTGGCAGTAGAAGTCATTTAAAATTTCTGCCTCAGATGCCCACTCTTTCATTATAATCAAAGTTCTTCTTTTCTTACACTTAGCCAAAAGATTCCATTGCTATATACAGTGGACTTAGATCTCTGAAGTCTTTGGGAAGAAAAGGTAAAAAAAAAAAAAATGTGATAAGATCAGTATCAGTTTGCTTTTTAATTTTTTTTAGACTTCCGTTGCTCTTAAGTATTTGAAAATAAGGATTTTTGTAAGATTAGCTTTACGCCAAACAACTTATATGCATTTTGACCAATATTTGCAGAATATTTATTTGAGGGGCTCTAATCCCACATGTACACGAATGTACACATTTGCACCACGGTTATAGCAAGCTCCACCAACACCGGTAGTCTTTCCCCCTAGCTATAGGATGGGAACCTAGCAAGGGAAAAAATAGACCTGAAACAATTGCTTTTTAAAAAACAAGTACTACATGAAAGACTTAAAATGTAGGAACAAGAAGATAAGATATTTTCTCTTATTTCAAAATTCTTGGAAATAAAAAAAAATTTAGATCCATAAAAATGTGAATTAAATTACGAAAAGGATAAAGGTTCTAAGTTTGAGCAGCATAGAACAAATCCTACAGGAAGATTTTATCTTAAAATATGAGAAAAATGCTTACAAAGAAGTATTAACATTACTTGCTTTTTAACTTCACTAGGAATACAGTGGTGGGAAAAGGAATGGGCCTCAACTATATAATGAAAAGATAAAGTCAGGTATAAATAACAGCTCCCAAAATGTGAAGATAGATATGCATATATCTATATCTATCTAACTATATATGTGTGTGTCACATATGTAAGTACTATGTTATATGATATGTATAATATACATAGGATTATATGTGTTATAAAATTAAGGCAGTAAAACACTTGCATTAAGCACAAATTTAAGGGGGCATCAACATCTCAATAATTAAGGTAAGTAGTATTTCCATGCAATATCCAATGCATTCAATACTAATATGAAACCAGTATATTAACAATTATATGCACACACAAGAGAAAAACACAATTAAATACAGGATGGGAAGGAGGGGAATGGAAATGGGGAGGAGGGAGTTGTTTGATAAGCTCTCACGTAGCAGACACATCTCCTACATAAAGAACTCAACTACAACTTGGACTTTGCCTAACAAATGCAAGAAATGTAACCTAGTCATTGAGAATCATTACATTAATCTGAAATTTAAATATATATGTACATACATAAACATGTGTATACACACAAATATAATAAATGAAAAAATCCATAATTAAAAAATAGCAAAATTTTATATTAGGGCTGAGTACATTGAATACTTTTTCTTCCATTCTTGAGATACTTTGCTAAGAAGAACATGTTCCAGCTCCATCCATGTAAACACAAAAGAGGTAAAGTCTCCATCTTTCTTTAAGGCTGCATAGTATTCCATGGTATGCATGTACCACAATTCATTAATCCATTCGTGGGTCGATGGGCATTTGAGCTTCTTCCACGACTTAGCAATTATGAATTGGGCTGCAATAAACATTCTGGTACATATATCTTGAAGCTAATTTATAACTTTCATATGAAGGCTAAAACCAAATTATAGCACAGGAATACAGGGAAAGGGGAAAGGGAGGGGAGGGGCGGGGGGAGGATGGGTCGAGGGAGGGTAATTGGTGGGAAAACACTTACGGTGCATCTTAGCAGGGTACTGGTGAAATTTATTAAAGGTAGAGTATCAATGTCTTTATATAGTGATCAAGAAAATGCCATGAAGGCTATCTGTAACAGTACGATCAAAATATTTCTGAATGTATATGAATCGTGCCCTATGATTTCACCAATGTACATAATTATGATTCAATAAAATTATTTTAAAAAATAGCAAAATTTTAAATAAAGATGAGCTCAGTATTACCCCTCTTTATCTCAAGCTCCAACATGGCTTGGCTAAAACATGGCCAAAGTTGTTCTCCGTAGGAGTTTGAAAAACCTGTCTTTGGGCAGGCACAGTGGCTCATACCTGTAATCCTAGCACTCTGGGAGGCTCATGGTGGTGGATTGCTTGAGTTCAGGGTTCAAGACCATCCTGAGCATGAGCAGGACAGGTTTCTAAAACAATGATTGGGCATTATGGTGGGTGCCCATTGTCCTAGCTACTCAAGAGTCTGAGGCAAGAGGAGTTGTTGAGTGAAAGAGTTTGTGATTGCTGTAAGCTATGACGCTATGGCTATCTACCAATGTCAACAAAGTGAGACTGTCTCAAAAACAACAACACAAAACCTGTCTTTAAGGTCCTCAAGTGAGATCTGAATTTTCACCCAAGTACTTGGATGGTTGTGAGTTATTCTTCTATTTATATAAAGGCAGATTTTTTTTTTCCTGGGGCTGGGTTTGAACCCACCACCTCCAACATATGGGGCTAGCACCCTACTCCTTTGAGCCACAGGCACTGCCCAAAGGCAGACTTTTTTAAGCAAAGGTACATTGTTAATTTTCTGGATAGACTTTGAGCTTGTCTTTACCTTTTCCAGAAAATTTACCTAAATGCCACACCTAGAGATAAAATAGTCCTAGTAAAAGGATGAAGATCATGATATTTTCTCCTAACTTGCTGCTAACACACATGTACATGCAAAAAATGCTATCTGTGGCCCAACATTACCTTTACTTGCTGAATATATCCACGTATACCCAAATCTTTTTTTTCACTTAATGTTTAAGTCTATATGTATTTTTCTTTGCATTATCTAGTCTTATAAATGTCAGATTCTTTGTGTCAATTCCAGGAAGGGCAAGTGAATTTCTAGAGTTTCCTGTTTCATTTTTTCTTCCTGTTAAGCTATAAATAAGTGAGTATTCCCTGGAGTCACTCTTGTCAAAAGCAGTAAGTAAAGTAAGATCTCAGATGAATATGAAAATCAGATTGAGTCTTCCATAAAAATGTGCTACTATGCTGTATGTATCTGTCTATTAGACCTCTGAAAATTCATAAAACATCAAATGATCAACCTTAGATGTGAAATCTCCAGTCATTCCAGCATGTAAACTTGCATAACTGACATAAATTGAAGAGTTTTAATGGGACTTTTACAAGTGCTAATAAATTTCATTTATATACCTAGTATGTTTTTCTCTCTCTCTCTTTCTCTTTTCCATTTAGATTTTAACCTTCACATTAAACATGTTTTCTCATGATGATAATCATTTACAATTTCTTGATCCAAACATTCTTTAGCAGTAGAATAATTAGATATCATGTTTCTTTCATTCCTTTTTTTTGACTATTAAGTAATCCCAGGTGGCAAGAGAGACATAGTAATATGGAGGACACAAATACAAGAACAATGAGATAAATTTCAATGTGCTCAAAAGCAAATCATTGTTCAAATATGCTTCATAGAATTTTCATGAATATAGAAGATATCTGATTATAAGTGGCCAAGAAAAATATTGAATACATAATTAGGGGGAAATAGCCAAAACATAGTTTTGCCATTGTATACATTTTTATACATCCGTGTACATATTTATACTAGAAAGTTTTTGCACAAATAAATATCTGTGTTTATGCCTGTAAGTTGCTGAAACGGAGAAGCCGGGAAGGGTGCAATTCCTTATGAAGACATTTTGCTTATTCACAATGCCAAATCAAATTATTCTGGCACAAGGATTTTATTTATTTGAGTTTTGCAGAGTAAATTTGTTAAATCATCAGAACTGACCAGAAGAACCACTTAGACTCTCAGGTTAATATACAACCATTATTTCTCATGGATATGTGAAATAAAATCTAAAATCAACCTAATTCTGAATATATTCTCTTTTTCAGAATTCTGATTTATACAGGATCAGATATATTGACTTAAATAGGTAGAGGGCCGCAGGGAAAACCAGCAGAAGTGTCTGTAATTCCCATTCTATCATCTGGGTTGCAAGTTCAAAAGAATTGAATTGAAATCCTTCTTTCCTTTTGTGGTCTAAAAAATTACTTTCCACCTTCACAAAAACTCCCAGATGACAATAGAGTACATATCTCTTTTCTTAGAAAGAGAAAATCCAAAGGCTTTTTGGAACAAGGGTTTTAAAAAATATATTAACTATACAAGTACAGACTAAAAAGAGAGGAGGCTAATCAGATCATAATTAGTGGAATATCGGGCTCCTGATGTCTGCTCTCCTGAGTTGCATTAACAGTGGTCTAGTTTCTGGAGAAAGGAGGTGATGCTCCTCAGCAAGGTTGCTGCCCCCTAAGCACTCCTGAATAATTAGGCTTCATTTAGCCCACAGTGATGAACTTGAAGAGAGTCCAAGGGGAGCAAGCGCCATGTAAGGGTCAGTCAAAAAAATGTTGGGTATTAAATCTGGACAAGAAGAATATTTACAGTGTTCAAATATCTGTGAGACTATCATGGGGAAGGGACCTATTCTGTGCGACTTGAGAAGTTCAGGTTCACTAAATGAACTTCCAAGGTTCTTTCCATTTCTAAGACACTAATACTCTTTCTGGGATTTTATGTCTTTAATTGATCATGTCTTTTGCCTTCAAACCAGGTGATAATTAAGTCTTTCCAAGTATATAAGAATCTTTTTTAAGAGATATCTAGACACCAACATTTACATAGATAGATGAGTAGATACAGAGCTTATTTGTACACAGTCTTTTCTGAAGTCAAGGAAAATACCAGCTACTCTTTAAGGGAAATCAGAGTACAATGACATCCAGTATTTGAATTTTAGGCAAGAGGCACCACTTAAAAAAAAAAAAAGAAGAAGAAGATAGATTTCTTTAGCCTCAAAGAGACTAGACATTCCAAAGAGAGTCTGATGAAAAGAAAGGAGATGAAGAAAGATATCCTCTGTAGAAATTATATTTTCTGTGCAAGTATGACTCTTTTGCATACATGTCTCATGTATATGATAGGAGGCATAAAAAAACCTGTAGGGCTAAACAAAAGTGACTAGAAACCAAACAGAAATCCTGAAAGATCTTAAGAAACTCTAGTATTTGTAATGCAATTATTGAAAGAGAAAATATAATTTGTCTTTAGTCCATCAAACTGCCATAGCAAAATATCATAAACTGGGTAGCTTACAAATTACCAAAATTTGTTTCTCACAGTACTGGAGGCTAACAAATCCAAGATTAAGGTGTCAAAACATTTGGTATCTGGTGAGGGTCTGCTGCCTGGTTAAGAGATAACAGTCTGTTAACTACAGCCTCTTGGTGGAAGGAAAGAGGGGTCTCTGGAAAGGCCTCTTTCATAAGGTCACTAATCTCATTAATGAGAGCTCTGCCCCTATAACCCAATCACCCAAAGGTCCTATGTCCTAATCCCATCAGCTTGGGGCTCCAGATTTCAATATATGAATTGGAGGTGGGGGGTGAGGGGTGAAACATACTTAGCCACAGCATCTGTAAATGATAGAAATGGAAAACATCTTAAAATACAATAAATAAAATTAATATAAAAGGAACTCTATCTCCTACACAAGAATAAAAGCCTCTCTTAAATAACTTTGATACTTCCTACAAATAATAATACAAAAAATTCAATAAAAAAGGCTATGAAATTAGCCAGTAGGCCACATCTTCAGCATGGATTGAGTTGTACATGAATTAGTGAGCTGAGGCACCAGGTATGGTGGATAATCATCTTCCAAAACAGTAGTGCTCACCTTGGTGGCCTTGAGATTATTTCAAGAGATCACTTGTTCCTATCCACTCTAAGATGTGGCTGGATAACCATATTAATATTTTATATATGTAAATAAATGATTATATACCATATAGTATATATCATACAAATATGTGTCCATTTCTATGTGTATGTCTACGTGTACTATAAATATATATACCATATGTATGATACCATATATATCTTTATATCATATATATTCAATTTAAATATGCACAGACCCTATTTTGAATGTATAACATAAATTTATTTAAAAACATTCCTGAATTCAAAATGCCCTTTTGCCATCTACTTTTTATGACTACACAAATAATAATATATGAATACTATCCTGTTGGAGAATCTATGTATATTTTTAGGAAAAGGCTTTTTGTACTTAAAAAAGCTGGAAACCCATACTCTCTAAGATTTCCCCTTTTTCCAAAAGATGATTTTTCTAAACCCTTGAAACATATTAGAACCAAAGTTCTGGGTAGATAATAAGTTCCCTGTAAATGTTATCTAGAATTACTTATTGTTACCCTAAAATACTTTTCTCCCTTTTAGTATCATTCCCTGACTGGCCAGGCAATAGATCATAGCCTGTGAGTGGCTGGTGGGGGACGTTCAGGCCCAGCTTCCCTTTTATTGATTTTTAGAAATTCTTTGTCAACGACAAGTACAATGCCAAGTACAATCAATTTTCATACTTCCTTTGTCCTTAGCTGCATAGGCTTGGAAACTTTCTACATGATTAATTATAATGGAAAAATCTTGAATTTTTGGCTTATAACCTACTTGGCCCATTTCTTAGAACAAATAAATTGTATCTGTTTACTGTGGACTTATAATGAGGCTTCATTTTGAGTTAAGGTCACCCACGTAAAACTGGTGAGTCTAAAGATGTCTTTTTACATATTTTATTTCACCCAGTTTTAATATATAGACCCCCAAAAAGCTGTATCTACATATATACATAGATGTGTTTCTAAATAAAAAATTTTATTACTGAACTGTAGAATTTTCAGATCATGTAAGGAAATCTAAATTCTTCTCACCACCAATTTTGAGCATCGAAAATCTTGTATGGAGAGAATCAGACGAGAACTTGACTCACATTCACTGAGCTGTGTATCATGTTCAATCATCACTGTTGATAAAAATCCTTTTCTTCTGTATTAAATTGTTGTGCTCCTAATAGAAAAATGTATCATAGATAACCAATATATTTTGTTTTAAATATTATGTATCATGCTTTCTCTAAATGTTTAACTTCCATTAAAATTCCCCTATCAATATAGTATTACACACAGAGAATGACTTTGGGAACCTAAATCCTTTTGAAACCAATACGTGTAACTAAATCATATGGTTCGTTGAAAGGTCACAAAGTCCAACTTTTTTTTTTTTTTCCCAGAGACAGAGTCTCATTTTACTGCCCTCGGTAGAGTGTTGTAGAGTCACAGCTCACAGCAACCTCCAACTCTGGGCTTAGGTGATTCTTTTGCCTCAGCCTCCCAAGTAGCTGGGACTACAGGCGCCCGCCACAAAGTCCAACTTATTGTATGTTGGATGAACATATTTGGCAAAGCAGATGACTGAAGAAAAATAGGTGAATGGTCTATTTTAAAATAAGTTCCAGTATAGTCTGGGCCACTTGGTCATTACACGGAGCTGGATAGGTAGCAGGGTAAATTATGTCCTCCCCAAAACATCCATATAGTAAATACAACCAAAATGCAGGAGAAGGTTTTGTCTCAGAGTTAAAAGGGTTATTTAAAAAGTGCTTATATTTTAATAAATAAGTTTAGAAAGAATATTTCACACTTTCACTTTTAAACACAATCAGTTGATTTAGAAGTTTTCTGTTAGTTGACCAGAACTTTTGAAGTCATGACACCAACCTCGGTCCTAATTTCCACCAAAATCAGATATAATAATATACCACAGATCGATATTTAATTATATAAGGAATATATCACCTCCCTAAGTTTATCTGAAAAGTAAGTGTATTGAAATAAGATCCACCTTTAAAATAGTGTCAAAACAAGCCAATTAAGAACATTCAGTGGGGTACAGATTCCCTATTCAGAAATGGTTTCTAAAGTAACAAAGATCCCGGAGAAAACCTCACTGCCACTTCCCAGCTTTTGACCTTGAGAAAGTTAATTCTATTTGACGCTTGTTTCTTCAGTTTTGAAGTGGGGACAATACCCAATTTACCAACCATACAGGGTCCATGAGAGGCTTAAATAAAATCATGTCTAGGATGGACTGGGCTCATTTTCTACTATAGAAATTTTATGGTAAATAGCAGAGAAATGGTGAGTTCCAT
>CAUYON010123886.1:0-29375 GCA_963573935.1 Arctocebus calabarensis | reverse complement strand
TTCATATCTATTTTTTTTTTTTGAGACAGAGCCTCAAAAGCTGTCACCCTGGATAGAGTGCTGTGGCATCACAGCTTACAGCAACCTCCAATTCCTGAGCTCAAGCGAGTCTCCTGCCTCCGCCTCCCAAGTAGCTGGGACCACAGGCGCCTGCCACAATGCCCGGCAATTTTTTTTTATTGCAGCTGTCATTGTTGTTTGGCGGGCCCTGGTTGGATTCGAACCCACCAGATCAGGTGTACATGGCTTGGCGCCCTAGCCCTTTGAGCCATAGGCGCCGAGCCAAGCTTCATATTCTTGTATAAGCTCCATGCAGTCTAAAGCAGTCCTGCCAGCTTGCTCTAGCTAGCTGTCTCTTGCTTGTCAGTCTTGCCTCTCCCCCAAGGGACTCCCGGAAGCCATGCAGAGAGCAGGACCCTGGCAAAACTGTAGCCACCATCAGAACCACCAGGTGCTGCCCTTCACAGTTTATAGAGCCCCTGAACCTCTATTGGAGGCCATCAACTAAGCACCATGATGGCCTACAGATGAGAAAAAGGGTACAGAAAGGTGAAGTGTCTTTCCTGAGGCCACATAGAAAAAGGCTTGGCGGGACTGGACTTCTGGCTCCTAAGCCCACATTCTTTCCACTGCCCTGCCCAGTGACCAGCTCAGACCCACATCCCCTAATGCCCACTGTAAGCTTCATTCCCAGTCCTAAGCAGGTATTTCTCAACCTTCCTTTGGGAACCCCACCCCAGCCCCCAAATGTACCTACCCTGTGCCAAGTCCCAAGCAAACACATTCACAAATTTTCCACCCAGATGGGGATTGTTCACTCCCCCTCCAAAAGGCTAAATTTGCAGGCAGCTAGGTTTCCACCAGGGTAGCACAACAGGGGTTAATGGCATGAATTAGTATTTAGAAATAGCACAATCTCAGGGGGAGTCAGCTGCGGACAGCTGGTCACAGTCACTGCAGCCACAAGCCTTAGTGGGCATGGTATGGAAGATGAGTGCCTGTTCCTAGGGAACAGAAGCTCCGAGAGGCTCCTCCACCACCGTGGCCCCTGTCTTTCCAATATGGCTAGGGTGTGGCTCAGAGCTTGTCCCCGGTCAGGGCAAAGTCCTCCGCTGGCTTCCTGTCCACAGCCAGCTCCCGAGGGTGGCAAACATAACTTCAGCTCCTGAATTGTGTAATTGTTGGGACTAGCTGCTCCCACCCCTCCTGAGCCCGGCTGCCTGTACTTGGAGAAGCCCCATAGATGGCTCAGCCAGAAGCAGGAGCAAGACCTCTCCTCCAAGAGGCCCCTGGTCAGAGGCCCAGGCTTGGGGCCCACAGCTGTGGAGCTCAGAGCTAGCACCTAAAGACCAATCCTTTTGCATGGTCGTGGCCTAGGTTCTGTGCCCTTCGTGGCAGAGGGCCAATTCCCTGAGGGCAGGGCGCACAGTAGGAATGCACCCCTTCTGGGGCACAAGCACATGCCAGTTACCAGCAAGCTGGCTTTGGCCACAGGCTCCTCAGATGGGGCCAGGGCAGTCAGGGTGCAACACCCCCTGGCCAAGGGTGGGGCCAGGCCACAGCCTCTGCCAGAGCGGGTACTCTGTGTCCAAGAAGCATTAGAGGCAAGAGTGACCAGGAGCGCTTGGCCAGCATGCTTGGCAGGGAAGTAGTTGTTACTGGATTCTTTGTTGTCCTATTCTGCAAGATCACTTGGAGAAACTGAGGCAGCACATACCACGGCTCATTATGCCTTCCAAGAATTTTGAATCTTCTTTTACTCTGGGGCAGGGACATTCTTCTTCATTCTTTTTTTTTTTTTTTTTTTTTTTTTTTGGAGACAGAGTGTCACTATGCTCTCAGTAGAGTGCTGTAGAGTCACAGCTCACAGCAGTGGTTTTCAACCTGTGGGTTGCAACCCACAGGAACTGTATTAAAGAGCTGTGGCATTAGGAAGGTTGAGAAGGCTCACAGCAACCGCAAATTCTTGGGATTAAGCAATTCTCTTGCCTAAGTAAGCTGGGACTACAGGCGCCCACCACAAGGTCCAGCTATTTTTGTTATTGTTGTTGTCATTGTTGTTTGGCAGGCCTGGGCCTGGTTCGAACCCACCAGCCCCAGTATGTGGCCAATGTCCTAACCGCTGAGCCTCAGGTACTGAGCCTTCTTCATTCGTCAAGTGTGTTCTGAGTTGCTTTCTTTCCTGCCCCCCCCACCACATATGCCCTATCCTGTGCTTTGCTGGGGAGGCACTGAGACACACCTCCTGACCCCACTAGGCAGGCCCCAGGGGGAACTCCAGGGAACCTGTGGAAAGATAGTTCATTGTGATGGAAGGAAGGCTAGGAGGGCTTCCTGGAGGAAGGTGAGATGTTCCAGGGAGGTAGAGGCAGTCAAGGATGGTCACCAGCCCAAGCCAAAGAAAGTCACAGCAAATATTGGAAGGCAGAAGGGAGAAGTCCTGAGCCAAGCTTGAGGGTTCCAGGGAGGCCCAGGTCAACTCTGCTCAAGACTGGGGCTTCAGGGCTCAGGGGAGTGTGCTGAGGAAGCTACAGGAGACAGTTGAGGAGCAGGTGCTGCCTGGTCTAACAGTCTGTGCTCTGAGATACTGGGAAGTGGTCAGGGACCAGTTACAAAGCAACACGGAGGCCTCAACTTTCTGCCAGTTTGCCTGGCATGACACTGCTCAGCTTTGGTCTGGGGTTCAAGTCTGGGCTATGGGCTAAACAAAGGCCAGGTCTATGCACACCAGAGCCCCAGAATCCCTTTACCACTGACAGCCTCAGTTTCCTCATCTGTAAACAGACACTGCACAATTCCCAGGGTTGTCAAGAGACCAGGTGAATGTTTTGTAAACTGAGACGCCCCAGCTGAGATGCGAGAAATGGATTATCACTGAGGCACTAGTTGCCATTATTTTTCCAGGCCTGTGTTTCTCTGCCCAACTAGCAACAGGGCAGGGGGAGGCTCCAAGCTAAGCCCGACTTGAATCTCAGCTGTGGGCGGGAGCACCCCGTCTGGAGGCTCCACAGACATCTGTGTGGGTGGGATCAGAGAAGATGGGGAGGGGGAAGTAGGGGGGAGATGAGACTGGTAGAAATCTTCACCCAAGTTTTTGATTCATAAAGAAGCAAAAATCTTCTCCCCTCTTTTCTCATTCCTAAAATGAAAGCTCTTTTCCTTCTAGCAGTCTTCCAAGTGTCCCCCCAACTCTGGGTCCATACTTGGCCAGTAATTAGCCCCTAATGAGGACCAGGTGCCTTGCTGAGTTGGTGAGAAGGAAAAACAAGGGACAAGTAGAATCAATGGCTTTATTGCCACTGAGCCCAGCTGGGCACAGCCTCTGCCCAGGCCTCCTGGGGTGCCCAGATGGGAGTTTTTAGGTTTGCCAAAATCCCCACAGAACAGCAGCAATTGGTTTCTTAGTCCACCACAGCAAGCATTTATTGAACACCTACTGTATCCAGCTGCCTCTGGAGGGGAATATTTAAGCTTCATAACCAACTTTCTATGAAGGGAGGTGATGTGTAAAAAGCTGCATACAAACCATGAAGTATAGGGACATGCAGGGTGAGTATAGAGACCTGGAGAGAAGGAGCAGGCATTTATGGAACACCTATTGTATACCAGGTCCTGAGCTAGGCACTTGAAGTACATTAAAGCATTTAATTCTCATAAATCCAATTTAACAAATGAGGAAACAGAACCACAGAGAGGTAAAAGGTCTTATTCAAGGTTGAGCAGCCAAGTAAGAGAGCTGGGATTTGAACCCAGGTCTGTCTGTATTCAAAACCAGTACTTATAATCACCACAGGGACTGGGCACCATCACACTATGCTGTGGTGGTAAGAGCACTGAGCTGGGGTCAAAAACCTGGCTCCACCTATTAGCAGCTGCTTACTTGCTCAAGTCCCTTATCACCTCAGTTTCTTCAATTGCAAAATAGGCCCAATTTCTTTTTCTTTTTTTTGAGACAGAGCCTGGATAGAGTGCTGTGGCATCACAGCTCATAGCAACCTCCAATTCCTGGGCTCAAGCGAGTCTCCTGCCTCTGCCTCCCAAGTAGCTGGGACTACAGGCGCCGCCACAACCGCCCAGCTATTTTTGTTTGGGTTGCAGCTGTCATTGTTGTTTGGCGGGCCCAGGCTGGATTCGAACCCTCCAGCTCAGGTTTACATGGCTGACGCCTTAGCCCGCTGAGCCACAGGCGCCGAGCCAAATAGGCCCAATTTCATTGAAAACTATGAAGCACTGTACACAATGTGGGACTGTCACTGGTCAAGGGGAGGGTGAAGGTGGGGTGGGGTGGGCTTTGGCAGGTAGGTGCCAGCAAAGGAAGAATTTGGATGGAAAAAGTAAACCAAATAAAGCAAGGTAATGCTGGGCCTGGACTGAGACAGGCAGCGCCTCCAGGCCCTGGAAGCACTACTCTACTAACTACTTTTGCCCTTTTCTCCTCCTGTTTGGGACTAGGCTGATGTTGCTGCATGGTAGGGAGCCAGGAGGAAAGAGCCCCAGCCTGGAGCTGTTAGGTAGGAGCTAAATCCAGGGCCAGATTTCCAGGAGGCAGCCCCAGGAAGTCAAAACACTGGAATTCAGGGGTCTGGAGGCCTGGTTTTCTGAACCCAAATAGCTAGAGACTTAACTCGCCACCTGGAGCCTTGTAAGAACCACTTTGAGCTCTGAACCACAATTTCCTCCTTCGTAAGTGGGGCAGGAGTGGTCCTCACCCACTTCTCAGGGTTATTTTGGATTTTTCTGCCCTGTGGGAGAGTCCAGATTTGTCTCCTTTATAGACAGAGAGACTGAGGCCCTTGGGGGCAGAGAAGGTCAAGGCCGCAGGGCAGCAGAACCTCACTGGTGCCTCTGAGGCCTCAAAGCGGCCTGAGAGCAGCCTGTGAGGCGGCAGGCGTCTGAGTGTGCGTGTGGGGGAGTCATCCTCAGCCCCTGCAAGGGCATAAAGGGGAGAAATGAGGGAGTTGGCCCAGCTCAACCTTCTTCCAGACGGCGTCTCCAGGGTGCTGGGGTCAGAACTTAGGGTGTCTGGGCCCCTCTGCGACTTTGTTCCGAAACTTCAGGGTAGGACCTGGGTCTGACCTCGCGGTCAGGGTCCCTTCACCCCTACCCGGGTAAGAAGCAGAGCAGCACGGGCCCTTTAAGAAATCTGAGGGTGGGGGCCGCTGGGGGAGCCTGGGCCTGAAACCCGAGAGCGCACGGGTCGGCTCCCGCCCCGCCCCCGAGTTAAGTGCGGTGGACCAAGCCCCATCCCGCCCAGCCGAGCAGAGCCTGCTGCCTCCGCTGCCGGATCTGCAGCCCGGAGTCACTTCTTAGGGCTCCGCTCAGCTCCTCTCAAGTCCTGCCGCCCAGCCTGCCGAGATGCGGTCCAGCGCGCGGCCCCCACCTCCAGCCTGCGCCCTGGCCCTGGCTTTGACCATGGCCATGTGGGCCAGACTAGCATCCACAGGTGAGTGAGGGGCTGGAATCCCCGACCCAGTCTAGGGAGCTGTGAGGGGTTTCTCAGGTAGGGAAAAAGGAAAAAAGGGGTCAGAAGCAGCGCCTAGATCCCCTGCGCTTCTCCTACCACCACAGAGTCTCCAGGTTTCACCCCTGGGGTGGTAGACACAGGCAGAACCCTCAGCAACCTCAGGTTGTGGGGGCTTCTAGCGTTTTCCACCTGGGGTGGCCAGGGCTCCTAGGGTGGAATCGCTTAGGGTGTGGCTTTGCCTGTGGGATTGTCTGAGACCCCCAGTGGGGCCACCCCAAAGTTGTCCACGCTTTGTTTGCGGGGCAAACTTGAGGAGGTAGTATGGTACCCAGTAGCAGAAGTGGGTACCCTGCCGCAGATGCCCTGGGCCTGGAATGGAGAGTTCTGCAAGGCTGGAAGTGGGGAGGGAGCCACCCTGCCCCACCCTGTGAGGGGCCCACACACACCTCAGCCTCCACCTCTCCCAGCCTCTCCCCAACTCCATCCTTCTCCCCTCCCCTCCCCTCCCCTGGCACCGGCTCCCACATGTATCTGTCTGCCTCCCCTCTAACTTCTGCCCTGCTCATCTCACTCCTGTTGGTGACAGGCAGGATCCTCCTCTGACCACCGACTCATCTGCTAGAGCAGGGCCCTGTGCCCAGGGGGAGCTTGTCCCTCAGGTAGCCCTGAGCAACCCTCTGCCATGCCTCCCTGTCCCTAGCACGCCAGCAGAGACTGAATGGAGGTTTGCTTTCTGAGAGGTGCTAGAGGCATCCCCTCTCTGTCACAATGCCAGAAATCCCAACATTACAGCATTCTTCCTTTAGTGAAGGCATGGTCTGGTTATGCCATAAGAACTGTGGCCTCAGGGCCCATCAGTCATTACTGTATGAATCAGTGCTTCAGCCTACATCTTTCGGGACCATTCCCAAGAGCAACTTTAAGCAAAAGGGCCTGAATTTCCCTTCCAAGGTCCCAGGCCACACCCTTCTCCCCTTCAGATGGGGAAGCCAACTCTAAAAGAAGACATCACGAGGTGCCCAGAAGGGAAATGAGTCAAGGGAGGACCCCCTCTGGACTGAGTCAGGGCTGGATCCCCAGATCTCCGGATCTTATCTGCAGGGACCTGATCCCTTGAGGTCTCAGGGTCTGGGTGGGGCTGGGCCACTGAAGAAATGGGAAGGGAGCATCCAAGGTGACTGCGCAGGTCAGCCCCTCCAGCCCCCAGGCAAGGGAGAGATTCCAGCACCCCTGCCTCCTTAGGCTTCAACTAAGAGCCATTCTCAAATGCTAGGCTGTGAGAGGGGCACAGCAATGGACAGGCTGAACTTAGACTCATTCAAGAGGTAGAAATGCAGATTACAACTTGAATAGCAATTCCCAGTTGTGTTTGCAAAGATCCAGAGGAAAAGTATGGGGCAGGACAGATGGTGGTCTTTGAACTAAGCCTTGAAGAATGGGAAGGGAGCAAGTACTCTAGGCAGGGGCTTAGCACTGAGGTGGGTGTGGGCAGAGGGGTGTTGAGATAGGTCAGCCTGCAGCCTGGGTGAAAGGCATATTTTGTGCACAGGCCAGGTAGAGCCATTGGGCTCAAACATAGAGACCTTAAATGGCATAATGAAGCCCATAGCCTATGCTCTTTTGTTAATGGGGAGCCAACAAAGATTTTAGGGCAGGAGGGTGGCATGATGTCTAGGAGGTTTTATAAGGTTAAACCAACCCTTGCGTTGGGGAAGGATTTAGAAAGGGGGACACAGGTGGAGAGCTCCCGTCCAACAACCGACCCATCTCTAGCACCACTGCTGGCCTGGTCTCTGCAAGTGGTGTGGCCCCTACCTAAGGAAGGTATCACTCACTCACTTCCCACTGAGGAAGGACACCCTAGTTGCAAGGGTGCTCAAGTTCTCCTGTGCCAGGGTGAGGCACCCTAGGGGCTCTCCTACCACTCAACGTTCCTGAGCATCTGGGTCATGGGCCTGGACTGGAGTCAAGTACCCTAGGACACACTTCCTATTGTATAGAGAGGGAAACTGAGGCCCCAGAAAAGAAGAAACATATTCTAAGTCCACAGAGGACCCCATCTGCCCCAGGAAGAGCTCCCAGCCCTGCTTTGAGTGAGCTTCCAGCCTGCTTGAAGGGTTGAGTGGGGTCACCAAGATAGTGTGGATGACAATGACAAATGTGGTTTCCAGCTCCTCCCGAGCCCTGTGGGGGCTCTCAGGAGAGGGACAAGCATTGGGAGATATTGGATTTCAGTTGATGCTCCAAGGGCAGGCAGAGAAAAAAGGGGGACAGCATTCCAGTGAGAGGAGCAGCCCATGAGCAGAGAGCGCCTCCCAGCCTGGTGACTTTGAAAGGCAGGATGTGAGGGATTCAGGTGGGACCCAGGTGAGAGCACCTGGCAGGGAAAGCGTGTGCATTACCTGGGTGAGAGCTCTGAACTGATGGGAGTGTCTTAAAGAGCAGCAGCAGCAGCGCCAGCGGCACCAGGTGTAAAAAGTTGAATCAGGGTAGACCCCGCTGCCCCAAGGATGGTTTTGGGGACCAGTGGTGCTCAGGACGGACCCTGAGCTTTGTGTGTGAACATGTGTGCAGTCCCAGGCCTCTGGGGCAGGGTAGGAGCCAGGGCCCTTGGGCCAGCCCACCCAGGCTCTAGAAAAGCTGTTCCAGAACCAAATACAACTGAGCCTCCCTCCCAAGTCCGCCCGCCCAGGCAGGATAAGAGGAGTCTTTCAGTGCTGCCTGCCTGGGGGGCCTAGGGGTGGGCCACGCCAGGTGGGCCAGCAGGCGGCTGGCGATGCTGATGGAGGGGAGTGGGGCGTGTGGAGCTCACAGAGGAAGTGTATAGGCTCCGTCTGGGAACTGGGCGTGCTGCCCAGGAGGGGCGGGCAGGGGAGGAGGAGTTGGAAATAGCACACACAGATGTGGGCACACACACTGCACACAGTTGCGCTCACAGACCTGGACGAGGTAGCTGCTGTTCTCTCAGCCCCCTGCCTCAGGGCCTGGGCTGAGTGGTAGGGAACTGGGTGAGCACAGGGCGGTGGTTGGGATGCTGAACTGTGACTCCTCTTCTAGCTCAGGAGCAAAATGAATGCGTGGGGCCTGTGGATCTGGGACTAGAGTCCAGTCCCTCTGCTCCTTCACCCCCTCTCCCGACTCCTGGCCTGAGCCAGCTCCCTCTTGCATCCTACAGGCCCTCTGGCTCAGCTTATATCCAATTCTATAGAGCCTTCTAGAGTTAAGCAACTCTTCCAAGTGCACACTTAGAGTAGGTTTCAAACTTACTGCCTTAGTATTATATTATTCAATTTGTGTGAGGAAAGTTTGAATGAAAAGAATTTGTATAACCAGTTTTGTACTTGGATCCTGTCAGGGGTAGGGGCTTCTAGCTCCCTCTGCTTCTGCGGGCAGGGGAAGGGACGGAGCTATCTTTTCACTGAGCTTTGACCTCCAGGGACACCCCATGGTAGACACTAACCACATTGCTCTGCGGCCTCACAGCAGCACTGCAAGTCAAGAATCATTCCCATTTTACAGATGAGAAAATCAGACCCTGCCCCATATCACTGTTTGGGCACACAGACCATGTGGTGTTCTCAATCACCCCAATGGTAGCCAGCTTTCCCAGATCTAGCCAGGTGGGCAGCCACCCTCCAGTAGGCTCAGCACCCCAGGCGGGGAGAGAAAGCTCCCTGAAGACTCCAAATCTTTGTTCTGATTTCCCCATGCCCCTCTTATCATGTGTCTCCAAACCCTCCCCACTTCTCTCACAGTATAAGTGAATCCCCTCCCAAAAAACACCTCCACCTTGGGTGGCTCCTGTGGCTCAATGGGTAGGGCGCTGGCCCCACATACCAAGAGTGTCAGGTTCAAATTTGGCCCCGCCCAAACTGCAACAAAAAAATAGCCAGGAGATGTGGTGGGTACCTGTAGTCCCAGCTACTCGAGAGGCCTGAGCCCAGGAGTTGGAGGTTGCTGTGAGCTGTGACGCCACGGCACTCCACTGAGAGCGATAAAGTGAGACTCTATCTCTACAAAAAAAAAAAACCTCTACCTCTCCATGGCTGAGGTGACAAACAAAGTGGCATTTGTCACCAATGTAGGGGAAGAGCTCTAGGGGCTACCGTCTGGGTGGCTTGGTGGCATGGCTCACCTATGTTCTGGTGGTGGCATGGGTGGGCCCAGCCAAGGACAGTGCCGTCCTGTTGAGCATTCTGTCTTCTCGCTCACCTCCTACCCACGCCCAGGCCAGCTCCCCGCCTGAGGAAGAGCCAGCCTTGCCAACCCCAGTGTGTGCTAGCCAGGCCTCCAGCCATTGCTCATGTTTAAACGTTTCAGCGTGTGGGTCTCTCGTGGCTGATGGTGGTGGTGCGTCAGTAAGTCTGCCTCCCTTCCGGGACCTTGGCGCAGAAACTGGCCGACTCCAGACCAGGGCTCAGAGCCCCACCGTGAGTCCTTAGCAGCTTAGAGCCTAGGCCCCCCTACCCTTTATCCTTATACCCTGGTTGGACCAGAAGCTCCTTGGAGACAAACATCCCATCTGCCTTGCTCAGGGGTCTGCACAGGGCTGGGCCCCCAGAGGAGCACGGAGATCTCTGCACCAATGGGGATCTTCGGACTGTGCTCTTAGGCACTCCAGGGTCACGCTGACCTGGAGGGGAATGCACCTGTGAGATGTCTGCCCACCCCAGGTCACACAGAGCAGCTCCTTGACCACAAACGTAATGATTTGGTTTATGTGAGATGTGGTTTGGTAAAGGGTTCTTAAAAAAATAGAAAACCTCCAAGAGCTGGAGGTTGCTGTGAGCTGTGACACCATAGCACTCTACCGAGGGCAACAAATTAAAACTCTGTCTGAGAAAAAAAAAAGAAAGAAAACTTTGACTTTCATAGAATCTGAACGAACTGGGGCCCTTTCAATCCCAGCTTCCTCGTTAGCTGAGCCTGGGGGTTCTATGGTCTCTCCTGCCTCAGCATGACCCTCCTGTCACCAGCCTCCAGGCCCAAAAACACTATTGCAGGCTGAGCACCGCTTATCTGAAATGCTGGGGACCAGTGTTTCAGATTTTGAACTTTTTCTGATGTTAGAACATTTACATATACATAATGAGAAACCTTTGGGATAAGACTCAGGTCTAAACATAAGACTCATTTGTATGTCATATATACCTTCTACGCATAGCCCGCAGGTAATTTCATACAACTGTTCACCTTGTACATGAGACAAAGTTTGAAATTTTCCACCTACGGCATCATGTTGGTGCTCAAAAAGTTTTGGATTTGGGAGCACTTCAGATTTCAAATTTCCAGATTAGAGAAGCTCAATTTGGCAGAGCATGGTAGCTCAACCCTGTAATGCTAGCACTCGGGAAGACAAAGGCAGGAGAACCCCTTGAGCTCAGGATTTCAAGACCAGCCCAAGCAAGCATGAGAACCACCCCATCTCTACTAAAAATAGAAAAATTAGCCAGGCGCTGTGGTGGGCACCTGTAGTCCAAGCTATTCGGGAGGCTGAGGCAGGAGGCTCACTTGAACCCGGGATTTGGAGATTGCTGTGAGCTAGGCTGATGCCATAGCACTCTAAGCCCTTGCCATGGAACCTTACTTTTTTTTTTTTTTTTGAGACAGAGTCTCATTGTGTCACCCTCGGTAAAGTGCCATGGAGTCACAGCTCACAGCAACCTTAAATTCTTGGGCTTAAGCAATTCTCTTGCCTCCGCCTCGCAAATAGCTGGGACTACAGGCGCCACAATGGCCGGCTATTTTTTGGTTGTAGTTGTCATTGTTGTTTGGCAGTCCAGGGCAGTCCACCAGCCCTGGTATGTGTGGCCAGCGCCCTACCCATTGAGCTAGAGGCACCAAGCCATGGAATCTTTCTTAAAGACTGCTGAGCAGAAGCTCCAGATCACTAGACCTGCCTTTTGAGACTCTGCCTCAAAAAGAAAAAAAAAAAAAGAGAGATGCCCCATCTATGCTATGCCATGCCCTTCTCTCCCCCCAATAGATCAGCCTCCACATTCAAGGTGATCCTGCATCCCACAGCCTGGCTGATGAACTAACCATCACATAATAATCCATAATCCCTGGCTGTCTTCCACCTTCACTCTAGCTGTTCTCCTCCATCGGGGCTTCTCTTTTCCTCCAGTACTTCAAAGCTCAGCTCCAGTATTACTGCCCCAGGACCCTTTTCTAACCATAGATTGCCCTGTGGCCCATCATGTTGACATGACAACTGTAGGGTTGCAAGTCTTTCTCACCTACATACTCCCCTGGCCTCCACCCCATGGTCCATGACCTTCATCAATCTGACACCTAGTAGGTACACACTCACACACACACATACACACACCTGCCTGTTCAGCAGGCTCTGGCAAGGAGAGTGTCCCACTCTAAGCCAGCAGCCCTAGAGGAAACCCCTACTCAAGACATAGCCCCTCACTCCACTGCTAGGGCAGGACCTCTGGCCTGGGTCAGTTGGCTCTCTGGGGAGATTAGAAGGGTCTGGGGAGAGGAGACCAACTTCCGTTCCCACCTAAGATCAACCCTTTCCCCCACCCACATTTCAGGAGGGGCCAGCTATAAATATCAATGAGCCCAGGATTCCCACGGCACCAGCCCCTCCCAGTCCCTTCCCTGTATACAGCAGCTAGGGCCAGACCCTGCTCCCCTGCGGCTGGAGGCCAGCCAGGCAGGCCCAGCCACATGCACGCGCGTGCACATACACACACTCTTCCTTCTCTGATCAGAGAAGGAACAAATCACCCTTTTGGGGAGTCTCAGAGCAGCTAATGAGCTCCTTTCCCTACCCCTTAGTCTTGACTCCAGCCTCACCTCTGAGGCCTGAGCTCCCCTGAAACCTATGCATGAAGGCTGGAGGCCAGGCACACAAAGGTTGAAAACTGGTGTTAGTTTAGTTTGAATTCCAGCTCTTCACTCCATGTGTGACCATGGGCAAGTGACTTGGCCTTTCTGAGCCTCAGTGTTCTCCTCTCTAAAATGGGGATAAATGATTCCTGTCTCTTACATGTATAGAGGATTAAGCAAGATACTTTTCCTGGAATAAATACTCAGTAAGAGTCTGTGGCTGAGGGCGCTGTTATTGTGGTGTTACCATCTTCTTCTCAGGGCGAGTCAGGCCTAGCGATCTGGAGCTTCTGCTCAGCAGTCTTTAAGAAAGGTTCCATGAGGGAAGGGGAGAACAGAAAGTGAAAGAATGAGGGAGGAGTGGGGTCTTGGTGTGTGCTACACCTTTGGGGGGGGTAAGACACAATTGTAAGAGGAACTTTACCTAACAAATGCAATCAGTGTAACCTGGTTTCTTGTACCCTCAATGAACTCCCAACAATAAAACAAAAAAAAAGAAAGAAAGAAAAAGAAAGGTTCCATAGCTTGGCACCTGTAGCTCCACAGCTAGGGTACTGGGTTCAAAACTAGCCAGGGGCTTGCCAAACAATGACAACTACAAAAAATAGCTACAAAAAATAGCTGGGCATTGTGGGCGCCTATAGTCCCAGCTACTTGGGAGGCTGAGGCAGAAGAATTGCTTAAGCCCGAGAGTTTGAGGTTGCTGTGAGCTGTGATGCCACAGTACTCTACCAAAGGTAACATAGTGAGACTCTTGTCTCAAAAAAAAGAAAAAGAAAGAAAGAAAGGTTCCATGGCAAGGGCTTAGAGTAGATGGTCCTGTGAGAGGGTCTGTGTGGGAACCAAGTGACATGAAAAAAGGGAGGCAGGCGCCCAAGGGGGATATCAGCCAGCCTGTGCTTACCAGCTCAGGACCCTTCAGGAAGGCCAGGGTTCTGCTTCTCTCTGGCTTACTGGGCTAAGGCCCACACACCTCTCCCAGTGTGAGGCGAAGTGGGGACAGCCCCACTCAGGCCCTCCCCAGAGTCTCTTTCCCCATAACCTAACAGGTAGTATGCAGAAGGAACATAGTTAATGCATGGTGAACAAATGACCAACTGAAACAGCCCATCCCCAGAGCAGGTGGTCTCCAACTCCCGAGCTCAGAGGATCCTCCCACCTCAGCCTCCCAGAGTGCTAGGATCACGGGCGAGAGCCACTGCGAGGCTGCTGTGAACTGGGCTGATGCCGTGGCACTGTAGCCTGGGCAACAGTGAAGATGAGCAGATACCAGCACCTTTTATGGGGGGAGCCTGGAGGGCTGTCTAGTCCCTCCTCTCTGCCACCCGCTCAGGAGACCCTCTCTAGAGGGAGGAGCTAGAAGCCAGGGCCCAGTGAGGTGAGACTGCTTATCTGCCAGAGCTGCCACTCATGATACGCATTGGTGGCCACTTCTCTGGAGGAGAAATCCAGACTGAGGAAGGTGAGGGACCTTCTCTGCTCTGGACTGCTTGGACCCATCAAAGGTTTTAGTGATGCCTGAGGTGCATGTGTTGTGAGATGAGAGTTGGGGGAGGTGAGAGGAAGTGAATCCTGGGAGATGGCTAAAGAGTGGGGCAAGGCCAGGCACAGTGGCTCCTGCTTGTGATCCTAGCAATCTGAGAGGCTGAGATGGGAGGATCCTTTGAGCTCGGGAGTTTGAGACCAGCCTGAGCAAGAGTAAGAGCCCCATCTCTACTAAAAATCGAAAAATTAGCTGGGTATTATGGCAGGCACCTGTAGTCTCAGCTACTGGAGAGACTGAAGCAGGAGGATCGCTTGAACCCAGGAGCTGGATGTTGCTGTGAGCGAGGCTGATGCCATGACACTCTAGCTTGGGCAACAGAGTGAGACTCTGTCTCAAAAATAATAAAAGGCCAGCGCCTGTAGCTCAATGGCTAGGGCGCTAGCCACATACACTGGAGCTGGCGGGTTCAAATCCAGCCCGGGCCTGCCAAACAACAATGACAACTACAATCAAAAATTAGCCGGGTGTTGTGGCGGGCACCTGTAGTACCAGCTACTTGGGAGGCTGAGGCAGAAGAATTGCTTAAGCCCGAGAGTTTGAGGTTGCTGTGAGCTGTGATGCTACAGCACTCTACTGAGGGCTACATAGTAAGACTCTGTCTCAAGAAACAAAAATAACAATAATAAATAAAATAAAGAGTGGGGCAAGCAGCTGGGGGCAGTCACACCTGGAGAGACACCCTAGATAAGGGACTGGCCAGAGCCTAAGCTCCAGGTCAAGATCCCACTATGTACACACCCTCTGCCTTCTCCCCCATAGAGACAACTGCTCCATAGACCCTGGGGCAGGGCCTGCCAGCCCCCTGGATGTGTGCCAACAGAATCCAGGCGCCTGTCCCTGGCTGAGCTTCCATCTCCAATTGTCTGGGGCCCATGTGTTTCTGGCCACTCATCTGTAGTCCAGCTGAGCCCCTCCATGGGTGGGTACTCCAATGAGGGCCTGTCTCTCCAAACTGTTGAGATGATAACCTTGGATAAGAGGAGATATTGTAGAGACCTAACTAAGCCAGCTATAGCCTTTGGTATACCTGGCCCCACTGTGTGGCCTTGGGCAGACCCCTATCTCTTTCTGGGCCTCTGGGTGGGGTCTTTTTTTTTTTGACAGAGCCTCAAGCTGTCACCCTAGATAGAGTGCTGTGGCATTGCAGCTCACAGCAACCTCCAATTCCAGGGCTCAAGCGAGTCTCCTGCCTCTGCCTCCCAAGTAGCTGGGACTACAGGCACCCGCCACAACGCCTGGCCATTTTTTGGTTGCAGCCGTCATTGTTTGGCGGGCCCGGGCTGGATTGAAACCCCCCAGCTCAGGTGTACAGGGCTGGCGTCTTAGCTCTTTGAGCCACAGGCGCCAAGCCACTAGGTGGGGTCTTTAATCTCTTAGGTCAGCTCTAAAATTCTGAGCTCAAGCCACATAGGAACAGAACAGAGGTCTCTGCTGTCCAGAGAAAGCCAGTACCACTTGTCCTGGGCCATACAGCAAGGCAGCCTAGGGCCTGGAATGGGGCTGAGAGGCTGCCCAGCCCTCCAGAGCTCCCTGGCATTGGAAAACCACTTTCCAAAGTTGGCTCAGAGCCCAGGGGCTCTCCCAGGATGAGAGTAGTGGCTCCTTTCCACCCTCAGTTCCCAACTTCCTCCCTCTGGCCCCAGCCCCACCCTGCCAAAAATAAACCCAGACCACCCCGTCTTGTACCAGCCAGACCCACCCAGCCCCTGCAGAGCCAATTGAGTCACTGCTAGGAGCTGCTCTTTTTTTAACTATCTGAGTCACCGGTTGTGGCTATGTCTCCATGGCACATGCCCCAGGCTATAGTCACCCTATAGCCCCCAACAAGCACAACCGAGGGAGGGGTTGAACAGGGGTTGGCAGCAGATATAAGCCCAGGCCATGCCCAGCTTATAACTCCTCTAGGCCTCAGGAACTCTCCCTCTATAAGCTAGAGACCTGTCTTGAGGGGTCCTGGCCCATCTTTCCAAGACAGTTCTTCAGGGATCTTGGTGATAAAATCCATTCTCGCAGGCTCTGCCTCCACCAGGCCCGGGCCTTCCTGGCTGAGATTGCCAGGGGAGGGCCAGGGAGATTTGCCAACCTCTTACCCTAAGAGACAGAGAGTGTCTTAGCCCTGGGCCCTGGGAGGTGGGGGCAGGCAAGGCCTGTCCTTCTAGGGTAAAGGATGCAGAAATGCCCAAATCCTGCCCTTCCTCACCTGGGTCCAACTCAGATACTGATCACTGTGCCTAGGGTACCATAGAGACTTTCTGTGGGTCAGAAAGTCCCTCTTCCATCTTCCCCCCTGTTCTGTCGCCCCTCTGCTCAGGGCTTCCCCTGGGCTAGGGAGCTCTCTCCCTCATGTCTCTCTCGCTTTCTTTTTTTCTACATCCTTATCTCTGTCTCTGCCACCCCCATCCCTGTCTCTCTTTCCCTGTTAACATCTCTCTGTCTCTGTGTGCCCCTTCTCTCTGATCCCCCTCTTTTCTCTTTCCCTTGTCCTTTACCCAGACCCAGCGATAGTCCAAAGTGCTCCTCCACAGCTGGCACCACCACCCCAGGCCCTTCTCTGCCTTCTCAGTAGACATAACAGACCCTCACCTCTGCCCATTCCCACAAGGGACTCTAGACCCCAGGGACCAACCCTAAGAAATTTTCCATCCCCCTCCCCCAGGTCCCCCTTCCCTGCCCCAAAGTGCAGGCTACATCCTGTCCCAGGGAATGTTAAGATCCCCAGACTCTTCCTTGGGGGCTGAGGAAGGGGGGCTGGGGGCCTGGGAATGGCCCCACCCCCAGACCCAGCCAGAGCGGGAGCCTGTACAGCCTCAAGTCCCAACCGTCTCCTGGCTGTGGCTGTGGCCTCTAGCTATAAATAGGGGCTCTGATTCTATTTTCTTTGAAAACAAGCAGCAGACTCTGTCACCACAGGCCCAGAAAAGCAGTCCCTGGCTGGGGCAGTTTCCTACCCCACCCTGGCCATTATGCCCCCCTGCCTCTGAGCAGTGGGGCCCTAGAGGCAAAGGAGGCTCAGAGAGGACCCTGGAGGTGAGACCGGGTGGGGAGGGCTGGGGCAAGCTCCTTAGTGGGCCCTGCCCTCCTTCCCCAAGCGAGGTTAGTCATGTCCCCAGGTGAGGAGGTGACGGCAGTACAGCTCCTCCCACCACAGTTGAGTGTCTTTGTACCCCAAGTGCAGAGAAGGTGTTTGGGCAATGGGGGAGGAGGAGGACTTTCTTCCTGAAAGAGCATTAGGTCATTTCACAGACAGAAAGGAGAGAAAAGCTTGCCAGGGAGAAGGCCCAGCTTGAGCAAACACAGCGCTGGGACCTACTGTGTGTGTGTGTGAACAGCCAGGTGCTAGCGAGATTGGGAATGGAACATCCAGGGGTGGACAGCAGGAGAGCCTGGTGAGCGAGGGCACCCAGTGCCCTGAAGGGGGTTGGGGCCCGAACCTAGGGCAATGGGGAGCCATAGAGGGCCTCCAGGCAAGAGAGAATGGTGAAGGTTAGGTTAACTGGAGCTATTAGCAGAGGGTAGCAAGAAATTAATTAAGCCAGGTAAGAGACGGTGGCGGCCTGCCTTGCGCACAGCCCAGAGAAGCAAGAAGGGGAGGTGAGTTTGAAGGAGAATTTAGGGGCAGGATGGATGGAGCATAGGTGTCAGTTGGCTACGGCTGTGCGGAGGGAGGAGGAAGGTCTGGATGACTGTCAGATTTCTACTGAGCAGGAGGTGGATGGTTGAACCTTCCCTGGGCGAGTGAGCAGGTCGAGGAAGAGAGGATGCTAAGTCCAGCCCGCAATGGGCAGGGTGGGTTTGAGGACTCCCATGGGTGGTGACAGTGTACCCAAGCCCTGAGAGTTGGTGCTAGTGACAGAGATGTAGGTGCCTCAACAAAGAGGCACCTGAGGCTAAAGAACAGCTGGAAGGAGTGTGGCAGTGGCGTAACTCCGGATGGGCCCCCAGGCCAAAGGCATCCAGGCAGCTGGCAGATGGGAACTCCAGGCAGGAACCTAGTCCAGAAGCCAGACCTCCCCAGAGGCGAGATGTCAGTCTGGGGATCTCTAGAGGGTCTGGTTAGCCCAGAGGGCCACTGGCAAGGACACTGAGGTTTCCTGGTCTACCCTGCCGGCACACTGCCAGTGCTGGGGGCCTGCTATTTTCCCAATCTGCCCAGTAGAAAATCCCTCATATGGGGCTAAATGCTGCCTTCATTAGATCTTATTCCCTCAGATGCTGACGTTTCTTTCATCTGCACATGTCCATGGGCCTCCTGGATGCGCAGATGCCCCCAGGCAGGAGATAAGAGCCCTGGGTCCTGTCCTCAGGAGCTCCCAGTCTGGCCAGGCCTGTGGCCGTTTAGTCCAGAGGTAGATTTCCTGTACCCATTGGTAGTGACACACCACTCACCAGCCACTTTCTGCAGGGTTGGGCTGGCAGAGCCCCGGTGTGTTAGTCCTTCTATCCAGGTACCCTGTTACAGGAGGAGAAACTGAGGCCACAGAAGGCATGGAAGCACATAGCTGAAAGGAGGGAGAGAGTGTGTGTGCACCTGGTGGGGGGTGATCCCTAACCTAAGCATCTTCCTTGGACCTGAGATTTCTTCCCAGCCTTCTCCACTATATTTCGGAGGTGGGACTGAGGAAGAGACGTGCAGCCTATTGTGCACAAGCTGAGCCACCAGACCTCAGGTCCAGGCCATCGTCCAGACCAGCAGTCATCATTTCCACTATCCCCCATCCTAGCTCATACACTCACTATCTCCAAGCCCAGAGACACCTCCCTGACAGCCCTGTCACTTTCTACTGCCAGTGCTAAGCAAAGACCCAAAGGGAGGGATGGGCTTCCAGGCTCTGGCTTCTGCCCGGAAGAGGGCCTGGCCCATCAGTCTCCTGGGGGCAGCTTCCCACCTCAGCACAGCCCGACCCCTTGCCTCTCCACCACCTTCCACGTGGGCAGGGCTGTCACTTATCACTGGCTCCTGGAACGTGCCATTCACAGCCAGCCCATGAAGACTCCCCTCCCTGTTCCACCAAGCCCCAGAGCCAGGGAGGCCGGGCTGCCAAACCGCCCATGGAAAGCAGATGCTTTTCCCTCCTTCTTCACTCCCTCCCACCTCCACCCGACCCTGACAGAAGGAGCCCCAAGGGACAAGAAGGGAAAAAGTGTGTCTTCCGGGGGACGGGGGGGCTCTCACACCCTCTCCCCACTCTAGCTGCAGATGTTCCACTTCCGACTAGGCAGCACACACCCTCACCCACAGGGCTTACATCCCAGCCTGCCACTGCTCCTCCTCATGAGGCCCTAGCACAGGGGACTACCCTCTCGGAGCCTCAGTTTCCTCACCTGCAGGAGAGGGAAGATGGAGAAGCCTCCCAGGGACCCTGCTCTGGCTGGGGGACTGGACAGGCCCACCCACCACCTGGTGAGGGTCCCTCACTCTTCTCTGCCAGAAGCCCTACCCTAGCCTGAGTCCACTGAGATGAGGGTCTCATATGTCCGGGCTGAGAAAACCAGGGGAAAGGAGGGTATGGAACAGGCTGGGAAGTCCACCCCTCTGCCTATACAAGGAAAATTATAAGGCAGGGAAAAGCCTCTTAGAACTGTTCCTGCAGCAGCAGCCCTGCCCTCTTTGCCTGGGGCCTAAGGAGCAGCATCACTTCCACACAGTGTCGCTGAGTCCCTGCTTCCTCCCCTCTCCTGCCCCAGTCCTGCAGCCTGGGTGGACTCCAGGCTGCAGCTTCCATCAAAACCTCTCATTTCCCCCTCCCACTTCCTCTGTTCTCCACATGGCCCCAGGGTCTGACCACGTGGCTGGAAGCCCAGGGCACTAGCCCTGTTTCTATCAGTGTCCCAAGCTCAGCATCTCCACCCTACTTGTCCCCTGCTTCCCTCTCCAAGGGTATTTCCAGAGAGGGTCCCTAAAGTAGAAACATTCCCCAATACATGGCACTTAACATGGGTGAGTCAAGGCGCTTGGCTAGAGGACCAGAAGAGTAGCAGAGGCCAGTGGTCAGGGCACAGCCAGTAGCTGATGAAACTCTTCACCCTGTCCTCCTTGGCCTTGCAAGAGACCAGAAAGGCAACCAAACAGAAGGTCACATGCCCTGAGTATGAATCTCTTGGCTCCAGAGTTCTTGGGGCGAGGAAGGATGGAGCCACCCTGACCCCAGCAGAGGTCTCTGCAGAATTCAGATGTGGAGGCAATCTGCCTCGAGCACCACAGTACTCAGTGTTCCAGCACACTTCAGTAATAAGGTCTTGTCTCCTGAGAAGGACCGTTGGTGTTTTAAGTTCCCTGTGATTTTGAACTAACCTACGGTTCATATGGTGGCAACTTGCAGGACAGGAGAGAAGCAGGCAGTCCGTGGGCTGCTGAGATGGCCCTGGGCTATGTAGAACCAGGGGGGCAGGGTAGCTAAAGGCAGGAACACCCATGGGGTTTGCAAGGTGTGTGAGCATCTCCCATGCAGCCCTCCCTAGGTGGCAGTGAGGCATCTAGCCTGGGCTCTGGTGACCCCAGTGTCACCGCTGGGGGTGGTTATATTTTCCCCTTGGTCTTCTCAAGGAGACCCCAAAGTGTCCCCTATAACCTTCTCCCTTGTTACCTTCAGAGTAACAGGGTTAGGAGAAGGTGACAGCTCTGTGGGCCTGACTTCTCACATCAGCTCATCACTTTGCTCCCCCAGCTCTGAACGAGCAGGAGCAGAGTCTGTTTCTAAGTCAGAGGGAACTGACTCCCTCAGAAGGAACTCCCAGCCTCTTCAGAGGTTCCCTGGCTTGGGGACAGAATGCTAGTGGAAAACAGTGGGGGAGTCCCTTAGAAGTGCAAGGGGAGGGATCTGGCCTGAGGTCTAGAGGGCCAGTGACCACAGGGAGGATCTGGCCGCTGAGGCAGGGCACCTGGCTCTCACACAGACTGGCATTCAGTCCCAGGTGGGCCACCTGCCCCCTCCACACCCATGAGAGGAGACAGAGAGCCCTTCATCCCCGCCTCAGCCTTCTTAGAGCAATCTACCTCACAACTGCCTCAGGCTCCCTGGTGGGGACTCTCCCAGCCTCACCCCTGCCTGCCCAGACCTGGAACCAGGATTTGCCACCCTTGGTGCTAGACCCCAAGGAGCTACAGTGGAGAGGTCCAGTCTTGCCTCAGAGCAGGCTCCCTCCCTCCCCAGCCTTGTCTGGGTGCCCCCTCTTCAGTCCTGTTCACAGCCACAGGCTCGCTGCCAGCATCCTGTCTTCTGTCTGTCCTGGCTTTTTTCTTTTTCTTTTTTTTTTTTTTTTTTGAAAAAAAAAAAGTCTCACGATGTTGCCCTCAGTAGAGTGCTGTGACATCACAGCTCACAGCAACCTTCAACTCTTGGGCTTAGGCGATTCTCTTGCCTCAGCCTCCTGAGTAGCTGGGACTACAGGCACCCACAACACTCGGCTATTTTTTTGTTGCAGTTTGGCCAGGGCCGGGTTCAAATCCGCAACCCTCGGTATATGGGGCTGGCGCCCTGCCCACAGGCGCCACCCTCTCTCCTGCTTTTTCCTCCTCCATCTCCTTCCTCGGGTCTTGGTCTAAATTCTAGAGTCCAGCCTCAGTGGAAGAAAGCTTCCTTATTTCTCAGTCTTAGTATCTGTCTCAGGCTTTCTGCTTCCCAGGGTGGCTCTGTTTTCCATCCCTGTCACTGCATTATTGTATTTGTCATTGATTGAATGAATGAATGAATACCTGTCCCCCTTCTCTCCCCATCCACAGCTTACCTCCTGTCCCTCCCCAACAGGTCTCTGGCTCCCACCCTCAGCTATGGGCCAGGCACTCCCCTCCAGCCATCCTGCCCAGTGGCTCCGGACTCCTAAACTTTCTCCCTTATAAAGTCAGGCACAGCAGACACCCAGGAATGCTGCTACTGCCCATGACGCATGCTGGCTGTGAGGCCAGCCTGACTGCCCCCAGGCGACCAGGAATGTAGCAGTGGGAATGGGGCACACAGGGATCCACTGCCAGGGAATGAGGTACGGTAGGGGTCCCTGGGTGCGGGGCTCAGGCAGGTGGCACACTGGAAACCACAGGCTCTCTTTCTGCTTTCTTCTATCAAATTGCTTCTCCTCTGGAGCCTCAGTTTGTCTGCCTGGAAAATGGAAGCCGACCACCCTACTACAGGCTTGGGCTGCAGAGAACTTTCACATTGTGGGACTCAACACCCAAGGAGCATGGGGTCTAGAGCTAGGGAGGCAGGAGGCCCCCATCCCAACTCTCCAGATAGCCCTAGGCCATAGGTGTGCTCCAAATGACAGCCAGGATAAGACAGGGGGAAGAGAAGCCAAAGACGAGACCAGGGAAAAACAGAGACAGAGACAGGGGAGAGATGGACAGAGAGGTAATCTGGCTTGTCCCCGGGGCTCTGAAGTCAGAAGGAACCAGATCTGCAGCCGCACGGGGACCCCAGGGGCAGGAACCAAGTGCCCATTCACTTGTCCTAGATGTACCCTGAGGAGCCAGGAGATGTCAGCACAACTCATACCCTGCCAGGAGGGGCCCTTGCTAAGTGGGCTTGACCAAGGCTTCATTGGCCCCTCTGAGAAGGGGAGTGACAAGCAAGGACACAGGCTTCTTCTGTGCCCCCAGCCCTAGGTCTCAGTAAGAAGGATGGAGCCTCCCCACCCTCAGGCCCAGACAGCCATGCCCTGTTGATGGGAGGAAGAGTGGAAGTCATGAGGACTTCTCCACCTTCGGCAAACCTCACCATGGGCGCCGGGCAGGAGGGGCAGGAACCCTCCAGGAACACACGGCCCCTTTCATGGAGCCAGGCCCAGCCACCCAATGGCGGGCGGGCAGCGAGGGGCAAAACAAGCCTGGGCACAATCACTTCTCTGTCCTGGCAGCTCCTGGCCCACACACGCGCACACACACAAACATACAGCCTTACGCAAACCCAGAGCATGCCCCAGCAGCCACCCACACATTTGCACACACACACAGACACTCATCTGCATAGCCCGGGACCCTCAGCTGTGTACCTTCTTCCAGAAAGAGAAGCCTATCCATGTGGCACTGTCCCTGCCTCTCCTACTGTCCCCCAGACTTGTGTAGCACCCTGCAACTCTCATGCCGGAGGTTTGGCATGGCCCAGGCAGCCCATACCATTAACCCTCTATGCATCTGTATTTAAGACCAGACTCCCAGGCTTCTAGAACTAATCCCTACAAATAGGAGGGGGATACAGTGGGAAGGAATGCCCATTTTATAGAATGGTGACACTGAGGCCTGACCTGGGCCCCTTCTCCTAGCCTTGAGGGCAGCCCACACAGCTGCTGCAGGTCTGGACTGGTGTTTTGATGAATCATGAGTCTTCTTAACCTAGAAGTCTGGTGCAGGTCCCATCCAGCCTGTGTTAATCCTTCCCACTCCTCTCTCACCCTCCACCCTGATCAGGCCACGCTCCCTGTCCCTTGACTTATCTGCCTTCAAGAGCATCAAGAGGGTAAAGGGACCGAAGCCCTCTGTCTCACCCAAGGGGAACCGGTGTATCCCTGCCAGTGTCTTACATGGCCTTGCAGCCCTGAGACTGCCTATTCCCCACCCTTTCTGCTCTAAATCAGTCTCACCTCCTCCAAGAAGTCCTCTAGGATTGACTCTTAGCTCCTTATTTATCCTACACCCCTTGTCCATTTGAAGCCACTCTCCAATTGCTCCCCCAAACTTCTAGGACAGAGATTCTGGGTTCTTGCAACTGCAGCCCATCAAAGAGAGTAAAAGGGGAGAAAAGGAGACTAGGAGATTGGGAGTGGGGGGTGGCACTCTCAGAGTTTCCAAAGCCCTGGCCAGTAAAGCTTCAGAGGCCTGTGTTGGGGTGAGGGGGCTGCCTGGCCCTCACACTGCAGCAGCACAAGGCAGCCTGTGTGAGCGGTCTCTGCTCAGCCCCACAGGAAGCAGCAGGGCCCAGCCCCTCAATGGGCCCATTCAGACCCCAGTTCTCTGGAAAGTACCCCTGCTTCCTGCCACCCTCCCACTCTGGCCAAACAGGCTGCTACTCTCTCCTGCTGGGAGGGGGCTGCAGGCAGGTTGCTCAGTGGTTAGGGCCAGCCATCTACTTTAGTTCCTGCCCAGCCCAAAGTTTTAACTCTGACCATGCCCTGGTGGAGGGTACATATACCTGTAGTGCAAGGGTGGGTCACTTCAGCACAGGTGAGGGAGAGGTGCCCCATTCCCCATCGGTGCTAGGCAGGTGAATGTTTAGCAGTGGGCTTTCTGGGTGAGGAGAACCCTATTT
Organism: Arctocebus calabarensis; assembly: GCA_963573935.1. NCBI lineage: Eukaryota > Metazoa > Chordata > Mammalia > Primates > Lorisidae > Arctocebus > Arctocebus calabarensis. Next base: position 5,284 of record CAUYON010123886.1, on the reverse strand, counting down.
ATAGTGTTTGACTCTTTCCATTATATAAATATTCTCACTATGGGCAACATGACCTGGCTCACAGCATTCTGAAAATTCAATAGTTACCTCCTGCCAGCTGTCATGAGCTACTCCAGCCCACCATGGTAGTGACTCCATCCTGTAGAGGCCACGTGCCCGGACCCTCTGTGCTATAGCTACCCTCAGTTTAGCATACTGTCTTTTACTCCCAAGAACCAATGTCTTGGCTGAGCATGATGGCTCATGTCTATAATCCTAGCATTCTAGGAGGCTGAGGCAGGAGGATTACTTGAAGTCAAGAATGCGAGTCCAGGTTTGGTGCCCGTAGCTCAGCAGTTAGGGCACCGGCCACATGCACTGTGGCTGGTGGGTTGGAACTGACCCAAGCCTGCTAAAAACAACAACAAAAAATAGCCAGGTGTTGTGGTGGACACCTATAGTCCCAGCTACAAGGGAGGCTGAGGCAAGAGAATCACTTGAGCCCAAGAGTTGGAGATTGCTGTGAGCGGTGATGCCACATCACTCTATTAAGGGTGACATAATGAGGCTCTGTCTCAAAATAAAGAAAGAAAAAGAAAAAACAAGAGTGCAAGACTAGCCTGAGCAAGAACAAGACCCCATCTCTACTAAAAATAGAGAAATTAGACAGGCATTCTGATGGGCAACTGTAGTCCCAGCTACTCAGGAGGCAGGGGATCACTCAAGCCCAGGAGTTTGAGATTGCTGTGAGTTATAATGATGCCACCAGGCAGCACCTGTGGCTTAGGAAGTAGGCCACTGGCCCCATATACTGAGAGTGGCAGGTTCGAACCCAGCCCCAGCCAAACTGCAACAACAAAAAAAATAGCTGGATATAGTGGCGGGCACCTGTAGTTCCAGCTACTCGGGAGGCTGAGGCAAGAGAATCGCCTAAGCCCAGGAGTTGGAGGTTGCTGTGAGCTGTAACGCTACAACACTCTACCAAGGGCGTTAAAGTGAGACTCTGTCTCTAAAATAAGAAATATAATGATGCCACCACACTCTAACTGGGGTGACAGAGCTAGACTGTCTCCAAAACCAAAAACATCAATGTTTTTCAACATATAAATTTTGATGAAATAAATAAGAAAATAAACAAAAAGAATCAATGTCCTTTCAGTTAAGGTGCCGTGCAGGTGCCCAATATGTGCCAGCTCCCTGGTCTGTCCCTTGATGGCACTGAGGTGTGCTTGGCCTCCTGGGCCATACCCGCCCAGAAGGTTTTGCAGATCTCACTTGATTCCTGTAGCTTCCTAGAAAAGGTTTTGGTGTTGCCAGTAGTGCTGACAAGAGGAGGTAAATGAGGGGACTCCAGTTCAGCCCAAGGGGAAGAGCACTATCTTTCCTGGACATCCCTCCCAGGAGTGTTGGCTGCCCTTAGGACGTGCAAGTCTCAGGCTCTTCCAGTGGCTGATGCTGCCGCCACAGGCGGATGTCAGCTGACTCAGGCTGGCTGGGGACTAGCTCATGTGTCACTAGCACCAGATCATCCCTATCAAGGCCATCAGCCTTTGCTTGCTCACAGGGTTTAAGGGAAGCCCAATAAGGATGAATCACTTTTTTTTTTTGAGACAGTCTCACTGTCACCCTGGGTAGAGTGCCGTGGCATCACAGCTCACAGCAACCTCAAACTCTTGGGCTTAGGCAATTCTCTTGCCTCAGCCTCCCAAGTAGCTGGGACTACAGGTGCCCATCACAGTGCCTGGCTATTTTTTGTTGCAGTTGTCATTGTGATTAGCTGGCCCAGGCCGGGTTTGAACCCGCCACCCTTAGTGTATGTGGCTGGCGCCATAACCACTATGCTATAGGCACTAGTCCTGAATCACCTTTTTAATCCATTTTGATCTGTCCCCCAGCCCTGGACATCTATGAACAAAGTCAACATTATATTTGGCTCTAATCATTGCAAAAGGAATGGACCAGAAATTGTGGTTGTGGGTTGGAGGTCGAGGTGTGGGGAAACTGCCCAGAGGATGTGGCAACTTAAAAGGAGGAGGTTCCCCAGAAAGGGCCCTCCATCGTGACCCTGGACAAACCCAGATAGGCCTGCCCAGCAGAGCCTCACCCCTTCCCAGGCCCTGTCTTCAGCCTCAGCCCAAGGCTTGGCCTGGGAGAAGTGGGAGCTCAGATGTTCTCATCCTTGATGTTCTCTCATGGCTCCTTGGCCATGATGGAAACAATGGGACGGGATCTGAACGCTCACCAGGGACTGTTAATAGCACCACAGCAGGAAGCAATAGCAGGGGTAATGGAGGAAGTTTTGGCCCATTTTGGGTCTGACACTGCACATGCTTTCCATCTGGCCTCAGAGCCTTTGCTCTTTGGCAGATGCAGACCAATATACTGTCACCCCCCACCTCCAAAAGCAGCTGGGAGAATGGTCTGCGAGAGGAAGTAGGGGTGGGTGGGCTGCCCAACAGCACTACCAGACACCAGCTATGGCCATAGCCAACCCACGGAGGTCAGGCATGGCATGGCCATCATTGCCCAGGAGCCCAAGCCTAAGGGCAGTTAGGATTCCTTCTCCAGCTTTGAATGAACTTAGAGAAGGAATTTGAGCAGAGATCAATTCAATTTGAGTTAGGGGTTGTTCCTGGGGTTGTCACCATCAAACCACATGATCAGGCCAGTGATGGTTTCCCTTTGCACCAGAGAGGCCCCAGACACAAGATAAGAGTTTCCTCTGGGAGGGAGCCAGACTGGCAGAGGCCTCTGGCCTCAGGATTCTCTAAGGGGGAGACCTGAGTTGCTGGGAATTTCTGGGTCTGGCCTCCTTCCAACTCAAGATCTGAGGGGACTTGAGGTGAGGCTGTGCCTTCTGGGGCTGGGACCAAACAGGGGCTGGGACCTGGCTCATGTTCACAGGCAGCATCATGCAGGAGAACCACTGAGGGCATGCCATCCAACTCTTTGGCAGCTGGCCTCCTCCAGGCAAGAGTCAGCGCCTTAACCCACAGCTGCCTCTCTCACACAGCCTCCTTTTTTGGGGAGAACCACCTGGAGGTGCCTGTGGCCACAGCTCTGACCAACATAGACATACAACTCCAGTTTGCCACATCCCAGCCCGAAGCCCTACTTCTCCTGGCAGCAGGCCCAGCCGACCACCTCCTGCTACAACTCTACTCTGGACGCCTGCAGGTCAGTGACATCCCCTGGGATTGGGAGGAAAAGTCCTTCTCTATTTTTAAGTGAACCCCAACACAAAAAGGCTGTGTGACCTTGTATAAGTCACTGTTTTACCTTGGGGGTCTCAAGTTGTCCACCCTAGGATCGGCAGTAGTCTCCTAGAAAGCGTGACGCTCTCGTGAACTGGCTGCGCCCACCGGCTCTTTCCAAGTTCATTTCTTACCACATCCCCTAGCGAGCCTTTGTCCTCTGACCACACTGAACTGCTTTCAGTTCCTGGCCATCTTGTGGTCACTTGATGGCAGGCTTTGCTAACTACACTCTGCCTAATGTATGCCTCACCCATTCCACACACCTGCCTGACTCCAGCCTCTCCCTGAAGTCTCAGTATGGGTGTCCCCTCCTCCAGGAAATATTCCCCTGGTGCTTGCCTGGAATAGACCCCCTCTCATCAGCTGCCCCAACCCCAGTGCTTCTCTCTGGCACTGAATCCATCATTCAGCATCAACACTATCCTTTTTTTTTTTTGAGACAGAGTCTCACTATGTTGCCTTTGGTAGAGTGCTGTGGAGTCACATCTCACAGCAATCTCAAACTCTTGGGCTTAAGTAATTCTCTTGCCACAGCCTTCCAAGTAGCTCGGACTACAAGCACCTGCCACAATGCCCAGCTATGTTGTTGTTGTTTAGCTGGCCCAGGCTGGGTTCAAACCTGCCAGCCCTGGGTATATGTGGCCAGTGCTCTAACCACTGAGCTATGAGCGCCAAGCCCACTATCTGTTCTTTTTTTTTTTTTTGAGACAGAGCCTCAAACTGTCACCCTGGATAGAGTGCTGTGGCATTATAGCTCACAGCAACCTCCAATTCCTGGGCTCAAGCGAGTCTCCTGCCTCCACCTCCCAAGTAGCTGGGACTACAGGTGCCCGCCACAACGCCCAGCCAATTTTTGGTTGCAGCCGTCATTGTTGTTTGGTGGGCCCAGGCTGGATTCGAACCCAACAGCTCAGGTGTACGGGGCTGGCGCCTTAGCCCATTGAGCCACAGGTGCCGAGCCCCACTATCTGTTCTTGATGGTCACAGTACTAGCACAGCTTTATTTTCCCATTTCATCCATCCAGAAATCATAAACTTTATTAACAAAGAGTCTTCTGACTCTTTGAAGAGTTTAAGAACTCCCTCTAATCATGAAGAGTTTAAGAACTCAGGGTCTTGGGTGGTGCCTGTGGCTCAGCGAGTAGAGCGCCCGCCTCATATACCGAAGGTGGCGGGTTTAAACCCGGCCTCTGCTGAACTGCAAAAAACAGAAAACTAGCTGGGCATTGTGGCGGGCGCCTGTAGTCCCAGCTACTCAGGAGGCTGAGTGAGGCAAGAGAATCGCCTAAGCCCAGGAACTGGAGGTTGCTGTGAGCTGTGCGATGCAACGGCACTCTACTGAGGGCGATAAAGTTAGACTCTGTCTCTACAAAAAAAAAAAACCAGAAGAACTCAGGGTCTTAGTCCAAATTTGAGGCAGCCATCTACTTCCACACCCCAGTGTTCAGCTCTGCCAGGCACACACTCCTACAGAGATGCCCCACACTTGAACTCCAAGGTCATGGTTCTTAGCACTCTGCTTCCTCAGTTCCCATGCTCTTCCCCCATCCATTCTGCCATCTGATATGATAGCACCACACCAAAGCCAGTTCTGGTGCCAGTGTCATGGAGACAGAGCTATGTATGTCCTTTGTCTTTCCACAAAGATCTCTCTCCAACACAGGCCAGGGAGCTTTTCTTTACAAACCTTCAGAATACAGAAGATCTACTTGGGCTCCTCATCCTTGAGCAGTGAGCCTGAATACCTTCAGTGACCCCAAGATGCTTTGTCCTACTTAGAGGGACTCCTCAGAGGATTCCCAGGTGTCCATTATTCCAGGGGTGAAGTGCTTTTGATTTAGAGGTGATTTTTCTGAGACTCCTTACCCAAGGAAAGAGGAGAAGAATGAAAAAATATAAGTTGAATTTCTTTTTTTTTTTTTTTTGAGACAGAGCCTCAAGCTGTCACCCTGGATAGAGTGCAGTGGCATCATAGCTCACAGCAACCTCCAATTCCTGGGCTCAAGCGAGTCTCTTACCTCTGCCTCCCAAGTAGGTGGGACCACAGG
>CAUYON010123884.1:0-16975 GCA_963573935.1 Arctocebus calabarensis | reverse complement strand
GCTCACAGCAACCTCCAATTCCTGGGCTCAAGCGAGTCTCTTGTCTCTGCCTCCCAAGTAGCTGGGACTACAGGCGCCTGCCACAACGCCCGGCCATTTTTTGGTTGCAGCCGTCATTGTTGTGTGGCAGGCCCGGGCTGGGTTCGAACCCACCAGCTTAGGTGTACGTGGCTGGTGCCTTAGCCCGTTGAGCCACAGGCGCCGAGCCTGAATAGTTGATAATTTTTTTTGTTTGTTTTCTTTCTTAAAGAGTTGATATTTATTCTATAATCATAGCATTACGTGAAAAGGGCATTGTACAAACAGGCTTGTACAGAATTATTTTCAGTTATGTCAACAGAGTACTTAGAAGGATTAATGGATGAAAGAATGAGAACATTAATAGGTATTAGATTGTTTCTGAATCGTGAGAAATTTATTTTTACTTCTTGTAGTTTTCACATTTTCTTTGATGGATGTAATTACATTTATAATAAAAGTTAAACATGGGCTCAGCACCCATATCTCTGTGGTTAGGGCACCAGCCATGTGCACTGGGGCTGGTAGGTTTGAACCCAGCCTGGGCCTGCCAAATAACAACTACAAAAAAAAAAAAGCTGGGGCTCGGCGCCTGTGGCTCAACGGGCTAAGGGGTCAGCCACGTATACCTGAGCTGGCGGGTTCGAATCTAGCCCGGCCCGCCAAACAACAATGGCGCCTGTAGTCCTAGCTACTTGGGAGGTGGAGGCAGGAGACTTGCTTGAGCCCAGGAATGGGAGGTTGCTGTGAGCTGTGATGCCACTGGACTCTATCCAGGGTGACAGCTTGAGGCTCTGTCTCAACCCCCCCCCCCAAAATAGCTGGGCGTTGTAGTCCCACCTACTTGGGAGGCTGAGGCAAGAGAATCTCTTAAGCCTCAGAGTTGAAGGTTGCTGTGAGCTATGATGTTACAACACTCTACAGAGGGCAACATAGTGAGACTCTGGTCCCCTCAAAAGATATAAAATAAAATAAATAAAATAAAAGTTAAACATGTATTAAAAGAGGCAAAAAATAGGGCGGCGCCTGTGGCTTAGTAAGTAGGAACCTGCCATATACTGAGGGTGGCAGGTTTGAACCCGGACCCAGCCACACTGGGCAAAAAATAGCCGGGCATTGTGGCAGGCGCCTGCAGTCCCAGCTACTGGGGAGGCTGAGGCAAGGGGATCACCTAAGCCCAAGAGCTGGGGTTGCTGTGAGCTGTGACGTCACAGCACTCTACTGAGGGTGACAAAGTGAAACTCTCTCTCTTAAAAAAAAAAAGAGGCAAAAAATAATGGTTTTTGTTTTTTTTTTTGAGACAGAGCCTCATGCTGTCACCCTGGGTAGAGTGTTGTGGCATCACAGCTCACAACAACCTCCAATTCCTGGGCTCAAGAGAATCTCCTGCTTCCACCTCCCAAGTAGCTGGGACTACAGGTGCCTGCCACAACGCCCGGCCATTTTTTGGTTGCAGCCATCATTGTTGTTTGGTGGGCCCGTGCTGGATTCGAACCCGCCAGCTCAGATGTATGTGGCTGGTGCCTTAGCCCGTTGAGCCATAGGCACCAAGCCAAAAAATAATGTTTTATATGAAAGTATCAGTATTTTATAATCCTAATTACTTTTGATTCACTAGATTATAAATTCTGTGTGAGGCCAGGATTCTTTTTCTTTTGAGATGGTATCTCACTCTTCTACTCTGGCTAGAATGCAGTGCAGTGGTATCCGTATAGCTTAGTAGCTCACTGTAATCTCAGATTCCTGGACTCAAGCTGTACTCTTGCCTCAGACTCCCACATACCTGGGACTATAGGCATGTGCTGTCATGCCCAATTAATTTTTCTATTTTTAGTGGAGACAGGGTCTTGCTCTTGTTGAGGCTGGTCTTAAACTTCTGAGGTCAAGCAGTCCTCTGGCCTCAGCCTCCCACTGTGCTAGGATTATAGGCAGGAGGTATCACAGCTGGCTGGGGCCAGGGTTCTTGTCTATTTCTCAGCACCAGACCTTGTAGATGTTGAAGGAAAGAGTGATGGAGGAAACTGCAATGGAGTTAGGCTATTTTGCCGAATCTCTCGCTTCTTTTCTCTTTAATTCTCAGAGTATCCCTTCCTACACAGAAAGAAAGTTTGGAGGCAGCCTTGATCTACATACAAACAAAAAAAATCTCACGGCTCGGCGCCTGTGGGTCAGCAGGCTAAGGCGCCAGCCACGTACACCTGAGCTAGCCGGTTCAAATCCAGCCCAGCCCGCCAAACAACAGTGTCGGCTGCAACCCCCCCCCCCAAAATGGCCGGGCATTGTGGCAGTCGCCTGTGGTCCCAGCTACTTGGGAGGCAGAGGCAGGAGACTCGCTTGAGCCCAGGAATTTGAGGTTGCTGTGAGCTGTGATGCCACTGCACTCTATCCAGAGTGACAGCTTGAGGCTCTGTCTCAAAAAAAAAAAAAAATCTCACAAGTGATGACCTTTTTGAGTGGGTGACAGGGTCTTGGTCTGTTCCATGGGTTAGAGTGCAGTGGCATCATTATAGCTTACTGTAACCTCAAACTCCTGGGCTCAAGTGATCCTCCTGCCTCAATCTCCCAAGTAGTTGGAACTATAGGCATATGCCACCATGCTTGGTTAATTTTCTATTTTTTGTAGAGATGGAGGTCTCGCTATGTTGCTCAGGCTGGCCTTGAACTCCTGGCCTGAAGTAATTCTCCTGCCTTGGCCTCTCAAAGTGCTAGGATTAGAGGTGTGAGCCACTGCACACAGCTGTGATGGCCCATTTAAGAAGTGCTGTGGATATGAGAAAATCTTACCAGAAATATGATCATAAGACCTGAATATGTACTAAAACTGCCCCTCGTCCTTTGTTCCCATCTCAGAGAAGGATACCACCCCAGCAGGGGCCTGTGAGCTATCCCACTCCCTGGCTCCCATGCTCCCGCATCCCTACAGTCAGCCATTCACTTTGGCCTCCAGCCCAGCCCCTTTTTCTATCCCTGATGTGACTTCCTTTGTTCTAGTCACCACCATCTCTTGCTTTTATTACTCTAGTGCCTCCTAACCAGTTTCTCCGCTCCACTCTTGCTCTTCTCACGCCAAATCCCTGCCTTCTGAGCTATAGTCATGCTTTAGAGCTTTCTAACATACCATGTACTAATCTTCCCTACCACTCCCATGTTTACAGACCTTCAGTGGCTTCTTGTCACTCTCAGGAGCAAGCACAGGACAGTTCACGACTCAGCCGAGGCTGAGCTCTCCAGTGCTGTGGTGCTCACAGCCCGCTTCAGCCACACATTTCCAGGTTCCACTGGGCCTTTGGACGAGTTGTCTCTTCTCTCTCCAACCCCTTTGCCAGGCTGACTCCTTACTTCTGCTGTTAAAGTGGATATTTCTTCTTCCATGAAAGTTTCTCTTATGTTCACTGCCCTGAGCTTGGTTCAGTGCTCTCCTCTTAACCTCCTTAAGCCCCTGTGCTTATCATTTCTTTCTCTTTTCTTTTTTTGAGACAGTTTGACCATGTTGCCCTCAGTAGAGTGCTGTGGTGTCACAGCTCACAGCAACCTCCAACTCCTGGGCTTAGTTGATTCTCTTGACTCAGCCTTCCGAGTAGCTGGGACTATAGGCGTCTGCCACAATGCCTGGTTATTTTTTTTTGGTTGCAGTTTGGCCGGGGCCGGGTTCAAACCTGCCACCCTTGGTATATGGGTGAGCCACTGAGCCACAGGTGGTGCCCAGTTTTAAGCGATTCTTTTGCCTCAGCCTCCCAAGTAGCTAGGACTACAGGCACTCACCACAATGCCTGGCTATTTTGGGGTTGTAGTTGTCATTGTTGTTTGGCAGGCCCGGGCCAGGTTCGAACCCTCCAGCTCTGCTTCATGTGGCTGGCGCCCTAGCTGCTGAGCCACAGGCCCTGAGCCTGAGCTTATTATTTCTGACTTCTGCATTGCAACTTCTACTTTACTCGCCAGCTTCTTCGAATGCCTTGTAGGTCTTCCAGGATTGGGACAGGGCCGTGCTCTCCTATGCACATCCAGCACCTAGCATTTGGGAGGGCTCTCATGACTGCTGGATGAATGAGTCATGAACAAATAAAGCGCCCTTATAGGAACTGATTGACACTGCTTAAGATGTTCAGAAGTAGACCTTCAGAAAAAGATGTTCTATAAGGATCCACAGGCTGGGCGAAGTGGCTCACCCCTGTAATCCTAGCACTCTGAGAGGCTGAGGTGGAAAGATCCCTTGAGCTCAGGAGTTCGAGACCGACCTAAGCAAGAGCAAGACCCCATCTGTATTAAAAATAGAAAACTAACTGGATGCTGTGTCAGGCACTCTTAGCCTCAGCTACTCGGGAGGTTGAGGCAAGAGGATTGCTTGAACTCAGGAGTTTGAGGTTGCTCTGAGCTATGATACCATGGCACTCTACCCAGATGATAGAGTAAAATTCTGTCTCCCAAAAAATAAATTAATTAATTAAATAAAATAAATAAATTAATTAAAATAAACAAATAAAACAAATTAAAAAAGGACTCACAAATTCTCCAAAGGAGATGATGTTGTCTCTGTCTCTGATCTAAGAAATAGTGCATCTGGCTTGGTGCCTATGGCTCAATGGGCTAAGGCACCAGCCATGTACACCTGAGCAGGCAGGTTCGAATCCAGCCTGGGCCCGCCAAACAACAATGACGGCTACAACCAAAAAATAGCCGGGTGTTGTGGCGGGCGCCTGTAGTCCCAGCTCCTTGGGAGGCGGAGGCGAGAGACTCACTTGAGCCCAGGAGTTGGAGGTTGCTATGATCTGTGATGCCACAGCACTCTACCCAGGGCAATAACTTGAGGCTCTGTCTCAAAAAAAAAGTAAAATTTTTTGATAAAAGCCCTGTAGCATTGAAAAGATTGCAGCCACTATTGTGAAATATTGGATTGAGATATTCTAGGAAAAATATACTTTTTCCCCATTCACTTCATCTCAACTTCTGAAATACAGTCATTTTCTGTAGAAACTCAAATTGTGAGAGGTTACATTTTCTCTGCCTGAAAAAAACAGCTTTTGAGAATAAGACAGATGCCTGGGCTAACATTTCAGGCAATACTTGTTGTCCTTTCACCTTCTGCCATGAGGGAGAGAAGTGTCAAGGGTCAAACTAGAGGTGTGACTAGACCAGGGAAATATTTTGTTTCTACTCTAAATTGTCCCCATTGTTGCCTATGATTGACTCTGTATTGATTTTCAGTGGTTTAGGATTAGTGTTATAAGTGGCTCACACTGGAGAGGACAGGTTTCCCATTAGCCTTTTTTGTTTTTTGTTTTTTGTTTTTTTGAGACAGAGCCTCAAGTTATTGCCCTGGGTAGAGTGCTGTGGCATCACAGCTCACAGCAACCTCCAATTCCTGGGCTCAAGTGAGTCTCCTGCTTCCGCCTCCCAAGTAGCTGGGACTACAGGCGCCCGCCACAACACCCGGCCATTTTTTGGTTGTAGCCGTCATTGTTGTTTGGCAGGCCCAGGCTGGATTCGAACCTGCCAGCTCAGGTATACGTGGCTGACGCCTTAGCCCTTTGAGCCACAGGCGCCAAGCCTCCCATAAGCCTTTTTATAGTAAACCTGAAATAATTTCTCTTTGTGAAAATTAATATTTATTCTGGATAAAGCAAAAACAATAAATGCTTATGTCATTTAGATTTTTAGGTAGTTATACTAAGTTAACATGAATTTACTATGGACTCAGATTATTCAGCATGTTATAAAACATGCTGTGTTTGACAGACTTGAAAATGGGCCTGTCTTTGATGACTTGAAGCTGTAGCAAGGGTAAGTAAACATGTGAAGTTTTTCAGTGTATGATGACCTCTAAATATATAATGTTAAATATATTTAGATTTGATCTCCTTAAATGGCCTAAGAGCTGGAGGGAGGAAGCTTTTCATTTTGTGTAAAGTTGATTCATCTGTGATCTAACATCCACGTTCAAAGTACAGAGACAGATACTACCTAGCATACCATTCTAATGTATCATGTGAAAGCAGTTTCTATTTGAAAGTTCCAGATAGATACTCCAGAACCGACAGGGGAATTCCAGCAAGGTCATTCACCCAGTAAAACTTTAAAGAAAAAAAAGGGGTGGAAGGGGATTGTCCTTGTGTAAATATTAACCTGTTTGCTTTTAAGTGGTTCTTTTTTTTTTAATACTAAAGAGAGAGTTCAAACTGATTCCTTTTATATTTCAAGTCAAAAATAATTAATTAATTTAAAAGTTAAGTTTATACCTTTGTTGTTTATTATATCTCTTCTGGATCGGTAAAATATCCAATACTTAGAAAAAATGGCTTCCCACTCTAACCCATAAAATATTCAGTATACGAGACAGTACAGGCTGGAAGGAATTCTTTTTTTTTTTTTTAATTGGTTGGTTTTTTGTTTGTTTTTTTAGAGAGAGAGTCTCACTTTGTTGCCCTTGGTAGAGTGCCATGGCTTCATGGCTCACAGCAACCTCCAGCTCCTGGGCTTAGGCAATTCTCTTGTCACAGCCTCCCAAGTAACTGGGACTATAGGCGCCCATCACAATGCTCAGCTATTTTTTTGTTGCTATTCGTCCAGGGCCAGGTTTGAACCTGCCACCCTTGGTATATGGGGCCGGTGCCCTATTCACTGAGCCACAGACACTGCCCTGGAAGGAATTCTTAAAAGGTTTTTGGTCTGTTTTTCTAGGTAGTTATATCATGTAAAACTTACTCAGTTCTTGCTCTTAAAGCTTTATAAACCTGCCTTTAAATGACATTGACAAATAGTCTTTTGAATAAGCAAAGATTGCTGGATATACCTGATGAGTTAAAGTATTATCATACTGTAAATGTCTATTGTGTGGTTTAAATATATAATGAAATGTTGACTGTTTAGAAAATAGCCAAGCAGTATTGATGCCTAGGCTGGCAGTTTATTCAGTCCTTAATCTTGAAATTCGTTTTTCCTTTAATGTGAAAATTTGCACATATAGTGCCTTTTAAATGATAGCCTATTGAATTTTGTTTTAATCTTAATTATTCTGGTAGCTTTTCGAATCTTTTTTGTTGGACTTAAGTATTTGTCTATAGTGACCTTTGTGAAGGTTTCAGTATAATTTGCTAAGGTCCTTTCTATTCTGCAGACCTCATATTGCTACAGACATTGGCAGGTACATTCACTACCTTTGGACAAAGTAGAGGTTTTAAAAAAGATATTCATTAAATATCGGGTGAATATAAAATATTTATAAAATATTTGTAAGGTTTATGGAATAACCACATAGAAAACATTGGCGTATCTACAGCTGGTTTAAGAAAACAGGTTTATCATTACCTCTGATATCTCCTGTGGGCTCTTGGTTCCATGCTTTTCTTATCTCTCAGAGCTAACCAAGTTTTAAATTTTGTGTTAGTAATTCTCTTCCTTTTCTCAGTGGTTTTATCACATTTCTATATATCTCTAAATAGTATATGGATTAGTTTTACGTATTTTTTGAACTTTATAAAAATAGAATAATATTTTATATCTTTTTCTAGGATATACCTTTTTTGTTTTTTTGCTCAACATTACAGCCTTAGATTTATCCATGGCAATGCATATAGCCATTGAAGATTAGTTTCACTGCTGTAATATTGTCATGTACGAGGATTATAGAATTTATTAGCAGATTATTGGTGAACATTTGGAATGTTCCAGGTTTTAGTTTTTACAGACATTGCTCCTATATATACATATAATCCTGTATATTTATCTACCACATATATGCAAAAACTTCTCTATCGAGATTTCCCCCTGATTTACATCTTTTAGAAATGGTGCTACAGTTAATATAGCATATATATATATATGTCATTTTATGTGTGTAAGTTTTTAGTTATTACTGGGTGAAAAATGTGTATGTGTTCATATTTGGTTGCCAGTTTGCTCTTCAGAGAAGATCTACCAATTTATTCTTCATTATTTCCCTTACCAACATTGTGTCATGTGGACCTTTTTGAACTTTGCCAGTTTGGTAAGTTAAAATATCTAGTACAGGCTACAATGATACCATTGTACTTCTAATTTCCACTTCTCTTATAATCAGTAAGGTAGAGTGTCTTTTCATATATTTAAAAGCCACTTATAAAACTTCTTCTATGAAATGTTCATATACTTAGCCCAGTTTTCAATTATGTTGTTTATTAAAGTGCTCTTATTATTAATATTTTACTTTTTTCTTGCTTTAGAATCTTAAGAAAACAATTCCCGTTTTCTGATATTTTAAGTTTAAAGCCTAGTCCCTTTTCTAGACTTTACATTTTACGTTTCACCCCCAGTCTCCCAGTATTTTTCAACATCCACCCCTGCTTGGATGGGTCTGATTTCTTCTCTATGCTCATTGTTTCCAGGCCTGCCTTTATCGTGTACCCATTATTTTCCCCTTCACTTATATCTCCTCTTTTGAGATAAGAGACCCGTGCCACTTCCTACATTTAGGTAAACTTCCTTTTAATCTTAAGAAGAGCTCTAGAAAGAATTAATCGGTAGTTTTTCAACTCTTAAAAAGAAAATGGGCTGGGTGCAGGGGCTCATGTCAAGCACTCTGGGAGGCCGAGGCAGGAGGATCACTTGAGGTCAGGAGTACGAGACCAGCTTGAGCAAAAGCAATACCCTCTCTCTGCTAAAAACAGAAAAAGTTAGCTAGGCGTGGTGGGACTTGCCTGTAATCCCAACTAAGGGGAGCCTGAGGCAGTAGAATTGCTAGAGCCCAGGACTTTGAGGTTGCTGTGAGCTATGATGATACTGCTGCACTCCCGCCGGGGCAACAGAGTAAGACTCTGTCTAAAAAACAAACAAACATAAAGAACCTGATCAAACTAACCATATCCCCATTTCCAATAGAGTTTGACTAGATTGGTATGCTAGGTGTGTGATGAGTACATCTTCATTGTTAAGGTATTTTATTCTCCTGATATGTTTGAGGAGCTACGATAATGTAATGTGGTTTTGTAGCTAATCGAACATGTATACACAGGGTATTAATTCATGGATCAATGTCCAACTGCAGTTTTCTTGTAACAGATTTTAGAACTCTATTCTTGATCTTGACTATTCAGTGTTAATTTACTAATAACTTGGACACAATCATGGTAATTAAGTAGAGGTAGTTAGTCTAAAGGATACTTCCTATGACAGGGGACAGAGATGTGATTTAAAATGATCTTAATAGTTTGGAAGGATAGGCTAAAACTAATAAGGTGAAATTTAAAAGGGTTGAATATAAAGCTCTGTCATTGACCTCTAAAATCAGTTGAGGCCATACAGGTGTGTACTGAGGAAGAATGTGAGGGTTCTCTTCGAAGGATGATCATTGGATGTAGGGCCTACCCAAATAATGTAGGATGATCTCATTTTGAGATCTTTAACTTAACCATGTCTGCAAAGCCCCCTTTTCTGAATACAGCCACAGTCACAGATTCCAGAGATTTGAAATGGATATTTTGGGGTGGGGGGGGCGCCATTCAGCCCTCTACAAAGAAGACCTTGCAGCCATCATTTGCGTGGCTTTGCATCCCTTGTTCCTTTCCTTCTTACAGACTGCTGCTATGGCTCAGGGTCACCTCAGTACTGCCTGTTTGGTTTTGAAAGGTAGGGGAGGGTTAAATGTTCAGAGAGCAAGAAGGGCTGGGTGTGGGTCAGACTAGTTGTGAAAGGGTCTGTGGAACCAAAACACAGGCTTTGGGGCTGCCCCAGCCTCCCGCCAGGTTCACATGTTCTTTTGTCAATTGTATTGTGTCCCTCAGCTGCTGAAAACCCTCCCGTGGCATCTCTCCACGGTTTCAAAGCTCCTGCCTGTGTTTTGGTCCTCAGATTTGGTCCTCAATCTCTCTATTCCAGCCACACTGGCCTTCTTGAGTCAAAAAAAGCCTTGTTCTTGAGCAAGCCGAGCTCATTGTTGCCTCTGAATCATTACACTGGCTGTTGCTTTAACTGAAACACTGTTCCTTCGACTCTGTTCACACCTCTCTGACCACAGCTGGGAAGGGTTCACCACTTGTAAGGGATTCATACGATTAGGGTGGACTCACGTGGATAATCTCCCCATCTCAGAGTCCTTAATGTTAGCCATATCTGTAACGTCCTTTTGCCATGTACGGTGACATATTCACAGGTTCTGGGGATTAGGACATGGACATCTTTGGGAAATGGGGGTTAGGGAGGGCATTACTCTGCCTACCCCAGCGCTTATTACAGAGGATCACCAAAGTAGTGAAGGGCTCAGATTGGATACAGAGAATCAGACTAAGAAGAATTGAAGATGATCCCAAAAATTTATTGCCTGGGAGAGAAAAAGATAGTGTTTATAAAGAGATTCATGCTGTAAGTACGTAAGTGGTTGCTGCTTCAAAGGATAATGATACGAATTACAGAAATACAGTAACTCAGAAGGGAAAAGAAGCTTAGAGATGTGGAAGGAGATGAAGCAACATAGCACTTACCTTGCAAAGAACGGAATTCTGGATTCAAGTTTTCACTTTACGTTGGATCAGCCAGTGGTTTGCATGTCAGAAAGTACTGAGTCTACCAAGAGCTCTTGTTTCTCTCAGGAGTAAAAGAGTCGGGGAGAATAGTAAGGAAGCAACTCCCTGGTCTCTTCCTGCCACGATTGCACAATGTATAGATCCTGAGGAGAAAGGGAAACTTTTATAAAAAAAGAAGAAAGCAACCTATTTGAATAGAAATGTTATTTTTTCCTTTCCTTTTTTTTCTGAGAACATATGGGAAACAAATCCCTTCTGAAACCAAAGCCCAGCCATGAGAGATTATGAGATTTTTCAGGCTTCTCCTATAATCTTTCTTACATTTGTCTCTTTAAACACATTTAACTTGACCTTTGAAAAGTTACTGATAAGCGGTTATCAAACAAGAGTTAAATTAACAAACCCTCCCACCTTGCTTGGTTGGGTGGTAGCTTCCAAGGCCACTGTAAATGTGTATCAGCTAATCCAGAAACAGCCAAGAAGGGAACAAAGTTTAGTCTGTGAGTAAATAGTCGGCTGTCCAGTAGTTTCATGCTGTCCAGTAGTTTCACGCTGTCCAGTAGTTTCATGCTGTCCAGACTTCAGGTCTAGGTAAGTAGTTTTTTGTTTTTTTTTTTTAAACTATTAAGACATTTTAATATAATAATGACTATGAGAATAATTGCCATATAAGATTAAATCAGGTTTCTACCTGGCTCTAAATCTTGTGTACTAGACTTAAAGTTTCTTTCTGCTTATAGATAGGCGGATGGAATAAAAAAGGAAAAAGTAAAAAGAATTAGAAAAAAAAAGTTTCAGTATTCACAAGTAGTTTTATTTTTAAAAATGAAAAGGAAAGCCATGAAATTTTTGAACAAGTATTCTGCTAATACCGGTCCTGTTTGAAGAGAGTGATTTTTAATATCTTTTTAGAATTACTTATGTTGGGTGAAGGTGTTTATAGTTAGAAATTAAAAACTAGTGCCTAGAGATGGATTTTTTTCTAAGTAGTACTTAGGTTTCTGCACTTGTGGTCAAATGTAGCCTGTGGATCCCTTTCGACTGAATCCAAATTTTACAGAACAAATCCCTTTGTAGATTTGTAAAGTTTGGATTGGGTCGAGGGGTCACACTTGAGGATCAGGAAGGTCACAGGTGACCTTGAGGCCAAAAGTTTCCAACCCCTAATAGATTCATGATATAAATTTATATTAGCAAACATTTAGTAATCTCTCAGGTAATAAAACTGGAGGTTTTGATAGTCAAAGAAATTAAATAAATGAGAATAAAGTCGCTTTTAATACACTATAACAAGATATTGAGTTCCTAGATTTAAGAGCCAGCAGAATGTTATTTTCAGGGGAGGAACTTTGTGAAACTGATCGAGGTGGCAAGCAGCCTGAATAATTTTATGCAACTTAAGAGAAACCTGGTTTTTCCTTTTTTTTAAGATTTTGACATCTGTACTGATTTTTCACACTAAATTCCCTGTACTATAGTACGTAAAATGTTTCCTATTTGAAGTTAGAGTTGCCATGTTTCAGCTGTTCTCTGTTGAGGTTAGGATCCAGGAACTACACATTGTTACACAAACATATTGACTTTACCAGTACAGCTATGAGAAAGTTCAGGTTGCATTTGGTGTTGAGATTTTCTATTTACCTTTTACCACAATGTATTAAAAAAATGACTCCTGGTACATGATAATTTTATGAGTTTGAGTACAGAAATAAAGTTTGATGGGATTAATACATAAAAGTTCTAAAGGCTGTTAGCCTGGAGCCTTTCAAATTGCTCGGAAGCACTGAAAAGAAAGATTGTTTATACATAAGTTCACTGGGTTTCCCCTTCCTCTGAGTTCACCTTAGAGCTCAGGGACATTCGGTCTTATTTCTTTATCATCCTTCTTATTCCTGCTTTGCTGTGTGAGAGCCCACATGGTGGTACTGGGCTCCAGCTGCCTCCTAGGGAGATGGAAGCCCAGGACACGCTGTGCTGAGCAGGCTTTGGGGCTGTAATGAAGTGAAAACCCCGACTCTCCCTTTGGATTATGGAGTCTCAGAGATTCTAGGTTCCTGAGCTGATAAACATCTCCAAGTAACAGCCTCTGCTGGGCCAAGTTACTCGTTGAGTTGCTGGTTCATGGGGCAGAAGTAAGTGGGAAAGGGGGTCCTAGGAAAGAAGCCAGCATGACAGGTGACACTGTTACCAGGAGAACAGCTATTTCCTCAGCAAATTTGAAATATTTCAGTCGTTTAATGACCTGGAAGGCCATACAGGTGTGTACTGGCTGAATCATAACCAACCCCTTTAGGATTATTTTTAAACCTCTGGTAGCTGCTTGTAACATCCAGATCATTTTCCATGCCCTGCACGATCTGGCTTCTGACCACGTTTTACATCATTGCCTACCAGTGTTCTCCTCACTCAGGTCACTCCAGCTGCACAGGGCTTTTTGCTATTTCTTGAACACATCAAGCTTGTTTTCTGACTTAGGATCTTTGCTGCCTAGAAACCTTTTCCCTGCTTTCCTTCAGGTCTCTACTCAAATGCCTCCTCCCCAGAAATGCCTTCCCAGACTGCCCTCACTAAAATAGTGCTTTACTTCCACACATCACTCATTTCTCCCTTAGCCTGAACAACTTTTTAAAAAATAGCTACTTGGCATTATATATTGTATAAATTTAAAAACATGTGTGTGTATATATATTTATATAAAATATATGTATATGTAATTATATATGCATATGTATATGTGTATATAGGTATACAGGTATACATTCTAGGAGGAAAACCAAATATATATCCTATACACACACACATACCTATACATATGTATACAGGTATACATATATACACATATGTACACAGGTATACGTATATACATACACATATGTACCCATGTATACATACATAGGTATGTGGGTGTGTATAAGATATATATTTGGTTTTCAGAATGTCCTAATATATATATTAGGATATATATATGTATATATACAGGTATATATACACACACATACATGTATATATGTATACCTGTGTATATATACACACAGGTGTGTGTGTATGTATAGGATGCATATTTGGATTTTCTCCCTAAAATATAAGTTCTATGAGGGCATGAACCTGGTCTTATTCAGTGCTATATTGCCAGTGCAGAGTATTACCTAATTGACATACAGTAGACATTTGGTAAACAGTTGTATGAATAACGTCAATTGATGTCATTAAAATTTATTTCTAAGCATAGGAATTTTTTGAATAGGTAATATGATCACATTTCTAAGACCAAAACATACACTGAAAGGTCTTCTCACTGCAACCAGCCCATCCAGTTCCCATTCAGGGTCCCCAAACCACTGCTATTATTTTTCCATGAATCTTTCTAGAGTTTCTTCATGTATATGTAAGGAAATACAAATAATATAAATTGATTTTTATTTTCCTCCTTTTTATACATTATATGCATACTGTTCTGAATTTTTTCACTGAAAAAAAATCTCTTTCTAGATAACACCTTATTCATTTATAAATAGCTGCATACTATTTCAATGTATGGATGTAGCATAATTTATATAATTAATCAGCTATCATACGTGTTTTGTTTGTTTCCAGTGTCTTCCTGTAAACAATGCTGAAGTTCATACTTTCTACATATATAATCCTAAACATGCATGCAGTGTGTGATTAAATTCCACAAAGTAGAATTACTGGATCAAAAGGTATCATAAATATCACCTAATTGCCTTTTATAGGAAATATACCAATTTGTACTCCAGCAGCAAGGTACTGCGTATAAGAGTACTATTTCTCGGCTCAGTGCCTATGGCTCAACAGGCTAAGGCACCAGCCATGTACACCTGAGTTGGCAGGTTCCAATCCAGCCCGGGCCCGCCAAACAACCATGACAGCTGCAACCAAAAAATGGCCGGGCGTTGTGGCGAGCGCCTGTAGTTCCAGCTACTTGGGAGGCGGAGGCAAGAGACTTGCTTGAGCCCAGGAACTGGAGATTGCTGTGAGCTGTGATGCCACGGCACTCTATCCAGGGTGACAGCTTGAGGCTCTGTCTCAAAAAAAAAAAAAAAGAGTACTATTTCTCAGACCCTTGCCAACTGAGAGTGTTATCAGAAGTTAGAGGTTGCTGTGAGCTGCGTGAAGCCACGGCACTCTACCAAAGGCGATAAAGTGAGACTCGGTCTCTACAAAAAAAAAAAAAAACTGAAACTCTCTATTAAATAACAACTTCCCATTACCTCCTCCCCTTATCCCTTAACAACTATTGTTCTACTTTGTTTCTATAAACTTGACTATTTTAGTACTTACCTTATATAAGTGGAATCACACAGTCTTTGTCGTTTTCTGTTGACTTATTTACTTAGCAAAATGTCCTCAAGGCTTGTCCATGTTGTAGCATATGACAGGATTTCCTTCTTTTTTAAGATTAATACTTTTCCATTGTATGCACATACCGTATTTCATTTATCTATTCATCCAGCAATGGTTATTTGGGTTGCTTCCACCTCTTGGCAATTGTGAAGAATGCCTCTGTGAACATGGCCATGCAGATATCTCTCTGAGATCCTGCTTTTGGTTCTTTTCAATATATACCCAGAAGTGGGATTGCTAGATCATATAGTAATTCTATTTTTAATTTGTTAAGGAACTACCATATTGTTTTCCATAGCAGCTTCCCCATTTTATCATAGTTTTCATTTGTATTTTTCTCATTATGAGAGGGGTTGTATATCTTTTCATATTTAAGAGAAACTTGCCCTTTTTCTTATGAGCTGTTTATATTCTTTGCCCTTATTGGGATTTCTTTTCTTTTATTAGTTCAGTAAAGGCTCCTTGTGCCTCTGAGTTTTCTCAATTTATAAGCTAGTATGGTAGTCATAGCTACAGGTGTAGAATAAGACTGCTTGGGCTTGACTTGTATATTTATTGATAGCTGTACAATTTTGGGCAAGTTACTTAATCTTTCTGAGCTGTGTTTCTTATTTGTTAAATAGAGATAACATTGGGTTATTATAAACATTTAATAAGATGAGGTATATTAAGTGTAGAGTATAGGGCCACTATGATAAAGCAAAAATAAATAAGTAAAAACAAAAAAAGCAAGAAAAGGCCTAATGCTCAGAAAAGAAGTAAAACTTTCATTATTCACACATCACATGCACATAAAAGCACATAAAAAACTCTGTAGAATCTATAAAAAATATTTAAATTAATAGATTTAGTAAAGTCACAGGTTATAGTCAACATAAGAATCATATTAGAAATACTGTGTTCTTCATAAATAAAATTAGAATATAAGTGAACATATCACCATTAATAACATCTAACATAACAATAAACAAATGGGACTTAATTAAACTGTAAAGCTTCTGTACAGCCAAGGAGACAACAACCAAAGCAAATAGACAACCTACCCAAAGGGAAAGGATATTTGCACATTTTGAATCTGACAAAAATTTAATAACCAGGATTTATACAGAACTTCAATTAATCTACAAGAAAAAAAAACAACAATCCCATACATCAATGGGGAAGAGAGATGAATAGAATCTTCCCTAAAGATGACAGATGAATGGCCAGTAAACACTTGAAAAAATGCTCATCATCCCTTATGATTAGAGAAATGCAAATTAAAACCACCCTGAGGTATCATCTAATTCCAGCGAGAAGGGCCTATATCACAAAATCTCAAAATTGCAGATGCTGGCGCGGATGTGGAGAGAAAGGAACACTTTTACACTGCTGGTGGGACTGCAAACTAATACAACCTTTTTGGAAGGAAGTATGGCGAAAGCGCAAAGAACTCAACCCAGACCTCCCGTTTGATCCTGCAGTCCCATTACTGGGCATCTATCCAGAAGAAAAAAAAAAACGTTTATCATAAAGACACTTGTACTAGGCTGTTTATCGCAGCCCAATTTACAATTGCTAAAATGTGGAAACATCCTAAATGTTCTTCAACCCAGGAATGGATTGGTAAGCTATGGTATATGTATACCATGGAATATTACTCAGCCATCTAAAAAAATGGAGATTTTGCAGCGTTTGTACTAACGTGGATGGAGGGGGAACACATTATTCTTAGTAAAACATCACAGGAATGGAGAAGCATGAATCCTATGTATTCAATTTTGATATGAGGACAATAAAAGCCAATTAATGACACAGTGGGGCACCCGGGAAGGAGAGAGCAGACAGAGAGAGAGAAGGAGGGAAGGGGTGAGGGAAAGAAAACAAAAAAAAAGGAAAGAAAATAGTGACTCATTCTCACATAAATTAGATTTAATTTTGACCAAAGTACATTACTTAAACATTAATTTTTGATTCAACAATGTCAATATGTTGTTTAGGATATTGCATCCTCATTTATAAGTGAAATATGTTTGTAATTTCCCTTTATAACAATATATTTTCTCCAATCTCAATATCAGGTGTATCCAGATCAAGTAGAATGATTTTGAAATATTTCTTCT
>CAUYON010123872.1:0-12770 GCA_963573935.1 Arctocebus calabarensis | reverse complement strand
AACCAGGTTCTCTCAATGCAGCTTTCAAATGCTCACCACAAATTTTCATTTTGCCAGCCTGGAGGTGAAACTTACTGAATGCAGAATATAAAAGTCTTAACACAATAACTAAGAAAATGCCATGAATGCTATGTTAACCAGTTTGATGAAAATATTTCAGATTGTATATGAAACCAGCACATTGTACCCCATGATTGCATTAATGTACACAGCTATAATTTAATTAAAAAAAAAAAAGCAGCATAGACAGAACCAAAGAATTACCTTTTCTTCCCCCACCTTTGTCAAAAATTTTTGTGTTGTTCCTAAATGTGTTTTTTATTTAAAAGACAACTTGGTGAGTTGTGTGGGAGGGTTCTGTCAAATGTTCTGAATCTTACATTCACGACTAGGTTTGAAGATAAAGTAGAGATGGCTCTGTTACAGTACATGCAGAGGAAACACATATCCTGCAGAAGAAAAAAAATAAAATGTGGGTAGAAATTGTGAAACTACTCCAAATTAAATTCTATCAAGATCTATTAAATACTGGCAATTTTAAGAAGAATGTTCTGTATATGGACCATGGATCGCATAATATTTATCAAGATTTTTTTAAATGGCAGGAAGAAAAAAGACTCATAAAATCAGGCAGTGTCTTCTCTTATATGATTTTGGATCTAAGCATTTCTTTATATCTATTTTTGTCATTTTGGTAAGATTCACAAAGGTAAGTACATAAATCTTAATTGAGAAAACCTCATGTTCTAGTTCTTCAATAGTTTAAAATAAGAATGATGAGATATTGAAATAGAATTTTGTGGGTATTTTTCCTTCACATGATGGCATTTTATAGATAGATCAGGGATTCAGGGTAATATATATCTAGGGGTATATGTGTATGTGTGTGTGCGTGCATGTATATATACATACACATATAAATACAGAGGAAAAATATGTTAATATGCCACGTAGAGATTAAATTAAATGATTGCATCATGCCTTCACTAATTCATTTATTTATTTAAATTTTACTGAGACATGACTTTGTGACAGAAAGGTAAAAAGATTCAGTATGTCTCAAGTTTCACAAACCAAGTTACCATTGTCACCTCTATCTTTTCCACTCCAACCTATTCCAATATTATAATATCTTCTGTCTATTAAAGGTTATAAAGCACACCTCATGGCCTCATCCTCTCTTCCTTCCCTGTATCCTTCTGGACATATGTCTCACATTTTTACTCTTGAGTAATTCTCAAACCCAATCCTGTTACAGTTATACCACCCTACTCCAAGCCTCTAGCACGTCATATGTAGACAACTGTGATGGTACAAGAGCCACATGCCCTGCCCCCACCCTTCTTCAATTCATTTTCCAGGCAACAAGCAGGTGGCCTTGTCACCACCCTCTACCTGTCTCTATCTCTCACCACTGCTCTTAAAATGTTGCTCACTGTTGTACCTTCAGCACTTAGCTATGAATGGGATTGAATTCAATTTAGCCACAAACTCAGAAGGGAAGAAAAACTGATAAACAAGTAGTGAGATAAATGGGGTAACTGGAAACACGCAGAGTGGTTATTTTGTTCCTACTCCCAGAGGCAACTAAGTTTCACATGAACAACAACAAATAAAAGCATTCTCTTCCACAAGGCAGTATTATCTTTGCTTCTTTATAGCGTTCCCACGATGACTCACTGGTTTGGTATTCTGGAGTTGGTGGACTTGACTCAGAACATGAGAAATCTAATTCTTCAGAAGTCAAGAGCAAGTTTCGAAAGTATAATTCATAAAGTAGAGACTTTCCCAAATATTTTTATAGGCTTCCTTAGAAATGTTTCCTATTCTGTTGGTCCCAGTACTTCCAGAAGAACTACATGTTATTACCGGTCTGGAGTATACTTGCTGTTGAGGAAGCTACCTGGACTCGACTCTTAACTCAGACTTCAGAATTCCTCCCTCTGTTTTCCTTTTCATAAAGGATTAAAACCACATCATTACAGAATAATCTGTGAGAATCATAATCCTTTTAACTAGGAAGAAATGGATTAAAAAACACTTTCTGCCTTATTAAAGAAATCCCCCTGCTCCTCAGAACCATGTTTTAGCATCTTATTAGAGGCATTTGAACTGACTGACATATTGACCAGTATTTGAACAGAGGATGGATTTTTCCCACTTAGATCACAAAGGGAATATAAATTTGTGGCCGTAAATTCAAGAAGGACAACTTCCAAAGATTTCTTTTGAATAACCTTCCCTTATCCTAAAACAGCCTTGAAATTTGTTTTAGATACAGTTTTGGCTTCTCTAATAAATCAGTGGGCAATAGGTTTACCTCCTGGATTCATTTAAATTTGCAAATGGACCAAAATAAAAGTGATCTTAAAGTGAAAGTGACTTCACACGTTCACCCTTTACTCATATCAATAGAAATAACACATTAGTAGCCCAAACATTATTAGCTAACGTTTTGTTGTTCAGCTGTGTTTATAATTTTCTTTTCTCTGTTGTTATTTTATGTGGCTCTCACATTCAATTAAGTGGGTTAAGTAACATATTCTCATTGATCAACTGCTCCTCAAGTTGAATGTTACACTTATTTTATCTTTTTATAAATTTCTTAAGTAACTAAAATGTCTGATTTTAACACAATGTTGAGTATTTCACTATTTCATAATTATGCGAAACAGTGAGATATAAACCACCCAAATAGCTACAGAGCTAACTCAAGTATAACAACTTGTATAACAACTATACTATTAAAGTATCTATATCACTGCCAATATTAATCATTGCTTTGCAATTTGGAGTTTTGCTTTCAGTGTTCATAAAATAAGAGAAAGAATTAATTGCAGGTATGTAAGAGAAAAGATATATGCATATAGGCATTCTGAATGTCTTCTTTTATGTACTACT
This sequence comes from Arctocebus calabarensis, assembly GCA_963573935.1. Lineage (NCBI taxonomy): Eukaryota > Metazoa > Chordata > Mammalia > Primates > Lorisidae > Arctocebus > Arctocebus calabarensis. Next base: position 9,869 of record CAUYON010123872.1, on the reverse strand, counting down.
TATTCAATCCAATAAAAAAAATCACAATTTGAATCATGTCGTATGAATACTTTGAAGGATGCAACTTGAATTTTTGGATATGTACCACACACACAAAAAAAATCCTGCTTTTTTGGCACTTAGGAATTTATCACCTAAACGTATATGTTCACACCTTTCCTGTGTATTGATCTTTATTTTGCAAATGTTTCAGCAGCATTTACTACCATTGAGATGGTGGCAACATGTTCTACTTAAGATCAAACAATCTCCTGAAATCTGGCAAGATTTAACAGAATTCTAAAACAATACTTTCCAGGGAAAATGCTAACCATCTGCAACTGTTATTATTAACACTATTCTTTTCTCTTTTTCTTCCTATATATTTACACTTCCTGTTTCCCTCATAGCTTTCAGTCTATCATTAGCAATTAATTATAAACAAATGGTTGAAGAGGATGTTTGCATCTATGGGTTTTTCTCCTGAGCCAAACAAATACAGGATCTTGTTTCAATCACATGAATTTCCTGTTCACACACAAGTCTACCTGAGCTCTGCTGAGAAAGATCTGTGAAAGAACACAAAAATGATTACTTCAGAAAGGAAGGATGTCATCTAAATAGGGCTCCCAGTGTCCTACATATTTTTCTAAATATACTTGGATATATTTTTCTAAAAAAGGGAAAAAGACTAAACATGTTGGTAAAGGAGTGCACCTTCAAATTAATAGGTTGTTCGTGCTATTTAAATAGAAAACGCACACTTAAATGCATTTGGATGTAAAGAAAAATGGAAACATCAGAAAACATCCTGTTGTTTTGCATTACCTTGTCCTGAGCACTTAAGTCCAGTTACACTAAGGAAGCTGTCTTATACCAAAGTGTGGCCCCTTTCTTTTAGCCCTTGTCATAGCCACACAAATAGATGCTCCAATGCCACCCGCTTGTCTCTCTGCCAGAGCGAGTGCACAGTTCCTTGCACGGTTGTGCAGTGGAGATGCCTCTTTGAAGTTGCTCAGCCACTATTTCCTTTCCATTCGCTTTTATCTCCATCCTGGCACTCATTCCTGCAGCGTCCTCTCCTCCAGATGGTCTCCATCTCCCCTGCACAAGTGCCCAAAATACTCCAGCTTCCTCCTCTTGATCTTTTCCCATCAACAGCCACATTATTCCTCAGCATCTAATACCAACCTATTCCTATTTTATGTTCTTCACAGATTATTTTTATGGGGGAAAAGAACCTCAAGGTAAGATCACAACATCCTCAGCAAACATCGTTATATTATTAATCACACTTTTCAACTATTTTCTGGAAGTGCCTTGATTATTTAATATGTACTAAATAACTATGGTTTATCGGGGAGAGTGTTTGGAACTAGGATTCAGAAATAAATAAAACATGTTTAATGACAGAAGGTAAATGAGTTCTGGCACTGGAAACTCAAGGAAAAAGTAATCATTTGTGCTTATGTTATTTAAAAGTGTTATTTAAAAGGTTCATGCCGTTGGGTCTTCAAAATAAATAGTTTATCAGGCTATCCATGGATAAAGGGCACCTGGCTAAGGAAATGGTGTTGGGATGGAGATAAAACAGGATGCCCAATGTTTGGAGAATTGTAAGTATTGTGTGTGCTTCTAGTGATGCTTCTGTGGGCGGGTGGGAGGCAATAGGAAGATTAACTTGAAGAAGAAGGTAGGGAGAGAAAAAGAGCTTTTGTGCTGTTATTTGGACTTATCTAGAAGGCAATAGAAAACATTAAAAAGTTTTAAATAGGGAAAACACTTGATCAAAGCTTTATTTTTAAATAATTTCTTTGATTGTACCATGATGAGTGGAAATAGAAAAAATGTACAGGGAAAACTGAAAAAAACACCAAAATAATATTTCAATGAGAAGTGATGAAAATCTAAACTAAAATAGTATCAATGGATTAAGAAGAGGGAAGGGATAAATTATAAAATTTGGAACAGATTGGCAATCAGTGACCGGGTTAGGCATACAATATGTAGAAAAAAGTTTGAGAAGCTTCTTGATACCTGACTTGGAAATTTTGGAAAGGGATACCTTTGGTTCTGTTTGAAACGTGTCAAGACTGAAGTGCCAGTGTGGTTGGTACCTGAGTAGAGCTGACCAGAAAGAAAATAAAATTTAGTATTGATAAGTTGACTGCATGTAATGATTTGAGCAATGTAAGTTACCTGATGATTATGGAACTTAGTGTATGAGTCAGAAGCCAGGAAGAGAGTACAGAGGCCAAGGCTTGAATCCTACAAAACACCGAAGACTCATATTTTACTGACAGTCCAGAGGCAGCAAAGAATATTGAGAATTACTGAGAACAAACTTCATGAAGGTAGAATACAATGGACAAGGTCAAATGGCCAGTGATATTTGTTTTTAAAAACATGAATAATGGCTGCTGATTGGTAATTAGATAAAATAAGCAAAGTAACTGAAGCAGAACTGTGATTATGTTAGTCTTGCATTTGAAGAGAAAGAATGAAAGAAGATGGTGATTAGAATGGGTCAATTATTTTGTAAGATGGAAAAAAATTTAACATATCATTAATAGAAAGAACCAGTAGAATTTAATGAATGACAGAGCATATAAAAAATTAGCAGATAATTTGAGTATTAGGGTAGAAACACACAGAATTATGGGAGCATTGTTAGGAGAACTACTTTCATTCATCCTTCCATAAATATAAAAGTCAGTAAGGTTGTAACTCAAATTTACTGAATCTTAACTTTCAGGTTATGTTCTATTTGCACCAAAGAAAAGCGCAAATAACATATATTCTATAAATATATTGTGGACAAATCCATCACAGTGCTCAAATTGCCCGTTTTCTGAAATAAAGTGATTCATATAGTGTTAGAACAGAAAGATACACAAGAATTACTGTGGTTAAGTCCCCTCGTACCATTATATGAAACAGGCAGAGCCCTGCAAGCCTCCTCAACATGCCAAAGTCAATCGGAACATCAGGGCTGAGGTAGAGCACACGTGCACTGCAATTGGTTTATCATCATGCCTATTGCTTCACCCTATCTTCTCCTAAGTTAAGTATCAAACTTAGCTGTGAGGAAAAAAAACTGTTGTGCTTGGATTCACCTCAGGACCCCTGCTAACAGACCCCTGTTATTGCTAGTTATGTGTCAATTTATCCTTTTCAAAGGCGTACTTTTCAGAAGGCCAAGTTGTAACTAAATTAAGTCATGGTCTTCCACGAGTAGCATGTGTCTAATACATATGACCTGCCATAAGAAGACGTTGTGACAATTTTCTTCTTTCCCCCAGAAATACAGGAATCTATTTGGAATGCATTTTTCACTAAAAGTAGTGCAAAGAAGACACACGTTTGATGTCGATATGGCAGTTGTTGTTGCTATTGCTGTTATTGTTTTTCCAGTGGTGGGAGCAGGAATTGGAAAAAAATCTTAAAATTAATTTTCCTTCTTAACTAAGCAAAAACAAAGCTTTAATTTTCAGCCTCAATTCACTTTAAATTTTTTACCCAACCCCCACTGGCACTGTCACTTCAAAATCACAGCATAATACCTGAGGCTGTTTCCCAATGTCAGGAAGACAGAAGCTTTACAGAACAAATATGTGTGAAAATGCTGCAAACAAAACCATCTCCATGGGCATCACCTGACTGGTCCTCAGAGATGCTCTCCATGGTCAGCAAGTGACTTCCCAGTGTTTTTGGCTAATGCTTCTTTGAAAGTTGTTTGTCTTTTTTAGACGAAGTCATCAAACAAGGAAAATTAGGATAAGTGTTTTCCTAGCCACACCTGGGATTAAGCTGCACTTCTCAATCATATGAAGATAGTAACATAGAATATAGAGAAGTATATGTGCAGCGTCCCTCTCCTTCACTCTGCACACTATTTCTTAATATAATTTTTGTAGGTGTTTCCACCCTGTGTAAAATATCCAGGCCCCAGTGCGATAGTTTTACTTTTAACTAAAAACAAACACAATTGCATCTGTTTAACTACATTTTTTATGAACACTCAGTCTCTACCTAACCTAGAATTATGGACTTCTCTCCTTTGTTCTCCACCCTGTGCCACAGCACGTTGCTACAGCCTATAGTTAAAAATTACTGCAATAATACAAAACTCAGAGCCACCATGGGAGCAAAGTCCGAGTTAACACAGCGAAGCTAGGGTTTCTGAAATTCCCCATTTTCTCTAGTATTTCCTCTGCTGATAGGGCAGGTACCCTCATAAAAGTTTAGTGCACTAAAAATCTGCACTCTCAACTTCATCAGCTGTGCCAGCAGCCAAACTCGTGGATTGCATAGTCAATCAGACTTGCCTCTAATTGCTACCGTTCTGATGTTGCCAGCAAAACTGTCCATGGAGTTCCACATAAGACCAGTTTGGATTTCTGTCTTTCAGGTTCTGTATTTCATAACCTTGCCACAACCTCATATTTTAAATTACTTGAAAAGTAGCTTCAAAATCATCTGAGATAGAAACAGTCTAATATAAATGAATTCACTTTGCTCCAGCAAGTTTCTAATCAGAATTGTAAATTGCAAAATCTAACTTTGTAAAGGTTACGATAAAAGTGCTTCATGTATGGTTATTTTCAACTCATTAAACATCCTTAGAAAAATACACAAGTCGTCAAAGAAATGTCTTAAAAGAACCCTTCTGAGGTAAGAACAAAAGAGGTGAGCTACTATGAAAAGAGAAAAAGCTAAGTGCTATTGACTGTGATCAGGTGTTTAATCTGCAAGAGATACAGTAGTATATTTCAAGAAATGTAGACGTCGCTTTAGATTTTATTTAAGATTCATAGGATTGGGGCAGCACCTGTGACTCAAAGGAGTAGGGCGCTGGCCCCTTATACTGGAAGTGGTGGTTTCAAACCCAGTCTCGGCCAAAAACTGCAAAAAAAGAGTTCACGAGGTATACACACACATTTATTCAACTAGTCATTTGTCCTTTCGATAATTATCTGTAATGTGCCAGGCACCAAACAGAGAGTGGAAACATATAGGGAAAGCCCCTGCTTGCCTGAACCTTATACCTTAGGGGTGAGTACAAATAATAAAAGGGATATATAAAGCAAAGATGGGGAGCATTAACTATGGTGAAAAAAATAGAGATGGGACAAAGAGAGACAGAGAATACTCTTTTCTATAGATGATCAGGGAAGACCACTGGAAGATATGGCCTTTTAGTAGAAACCAGAATAAAGAGAGAATATGAGTCATGCAACTGTTAAGATTGACAGCCTAATAGGAAAAGGAGCAGAAATACACAGCCCCTGAGCAGGATATGAGCTATGAGTGTTTGTCAGAAAGCAAAGATGTGGGAGTAGAGAGGAATGAGAAGGAAATAAGTTTGAAGCAAGGGTAAAGGTCTTGCAAGCCATAAGAAGGACTTGGGATATAATGCTGGAGGGTTATAAAACCCTGGGAGGACTGTGAGCAAGAGAAGGATGTGATCTAATCACACACACACACACACACACACATGCTTTACAAAACATCCCTGTCTCTCTAACCAACACACAATGATTTTTTTAGCAACTCATTCTCTCCTTGGGCATTCATTACTGTCATGTTCTGCCCTCTAAAATGAGCGCCTGTTTTCTCCAACAAAGAGAGTGATAAAAGAAAGAGGACCAGAGTAAAGATCATAAACAGAGTTCACATTTTATAGCAGCTTTTCATACATGTTCTCAAATGGACTCCCAAGGTTCCCCCCTCCCACAAAACTCTGTTACATATGTGAGGTGATTGTGGTTAACTTCATTTTACAGATGAGGAAATTAAGCTTTGAATTTCTTTGAAAAATGCCATATTAGGGGAAATTGGAAGAGTTGATACTAGAACACAGATCTGCTGCTGAGTCAAGGTATGTCGCCATACTTAACACTATTTCTCAAAAGAAAATTAAGTTAGGTTATTTTTCCATCTCTTTCCATATTTCAGTCACCAAAAGCTGAAATACAATTAAGCAGAAAGTTGAAGAGACTAGAAAGTCTCAGGCAGAAGAAATAAACTCAATGCCTAATAAAAGTGGAAAAAAGACTGCAGGTGAATTGTACTATTCTTCTAGGACTACAGCTGTGACATTTTTATTTTGTCTTATAACACCTTGCAAAATTCTGGGAAAGCAACACATTCTCAATCCAACTAGTTGATTAAGAGAGAAAAAATGAGAGAGGGAAATAAAAATTTTAAAAATTAGAAATTTGTATTTCAAGAAAAACATCATATTCATTATGTGTATAATCTTCTTCAAGACTTTACAGAGCTGAAGTAATACATGTGCTAAAATATTTTCATATATGCTCCAACCTTGAGTAGTTGTCTTTTTTATGGATAACTCATGTGACACTATTTGGAATAAAAAACTTCCTTAGTAGCTTTTTACAGGGTCTACAATCATAACCACTCTTTGGAGATTAGATAATAGTCATGCTAGTCAGACATGTATTGAGCATCAATTATGTGTTTTATTTACCCTGTGAAATATTGGGAGTACAAAGGTAAATTAGATGCTTGCCATGTACAGTTTGTCATATAAATGGTCACTAGTTTTGGTAAACCATATTATCTCATAATATCAAGATGATAGGGGAATAGGAGGAATAATATTCTTTTGAAAGCAAATCATTGACTTTGCTCACCTCTTCCCTTTCCTTGCTCTTCTCAAACCCTCATCCTCAAAAACTGCAATAGATCCTTTCCCTATTCTGTGGCTACAATTCTCCCATTGACTCAATAGCCTACCCCAACTCTTTCTCACTTGACACTCTCCCCTAAAAATCAAAATGGTAAGAAGAATCCTTTGAACCGCCTGTCTAAACAGATTCGTGATTATCCACTTAGTATTAAGATAGATAAAAATGCTTCGAGACAGTCTCTGGCAAGAGGAGGGAAGCTGCCAAGAGGTAATAGTCCTGAAATATATCTTTATAGGAGATAAACCCAATAAGAAGATGCTCGAGTTTCACTTGATCAGGTACATCAGAGGCCAGAGCAGAAAATTAGGGAAAGATACTTGAGTTCAAGGAAGCAACTATACAAGTAGAATCCAGAGACTCTAGACCAATGATATTCCTAAAAGCTCTCTATTACGGAATGCTTTTAATTCTGAAAGCAGGGACATCAGGAGGATGGCAGACTAGGCAGCTCCAAATCTTCATTCTACCATGAAAACACTAAATAAACAACTAGAAACTAATTAAAATAACTTTATACAAGCTCTGTAAATCAGCAGAAGATGTACAATATCCACAGAAACACCTAATAAAGAAAAAAACATTTAAAATGTTAGGAAATTTCATCGGATTTTTAATCACCGTTGCCCCACCCAGTTAAGGAGAAGCAGCATCCTGGTTAGTCCCCAGTTACATTCCATAAAAAGGAGAGAACAAAGTGGAATGGAAGTGGGGACTAACCAGGATGCTGCTTCTCCTTACTGGGTGGGGCGACAGATATTAAAAATTTTCTATTTTCTAACTTATCTGTCATCTACCTGAGGTCTTTTGTATGTGTCAGCCAACTCAGAGCTCAAATAGACACAAATGGCTCAGATCTCAAACTAGGAAAAATTGGGAATTAGCAGGCATAACTCATATAAACTGTATGAGGACTAAAGACTCACAGGCACCTGGGAGAAAGAAGTTTAATGGCACAGGAAATCAATATTATAGTCAAAGCTCCAAGAAGAAGCAGAGATGAGGCTCCTAGGAAAATTAAGTCTTTTAAAAGCAGACATGTATACTGAGAAATTGGAAAGTAAGAATTCACATAGGCTTAATGAAAATGCATGCCAAGAAAATGCCTAAGAAGACTAAGCCTTCACACTAAGACTATTAGTGAAGGTCTTCCTCTTGGCATGCAGCCAATATACAAACATTGGAAATACTTCCAAAATGCCCAAATTTCTATAAAAGATTATAAGGCATACAAAGAAACCAAAAAATATGGTATACTCAAAGGAAAAAAATAAATCCCAGCAATTGCTCCTGAAGAAACACAATCTTCAAACTTACTAGAAAAAGACTTAATAGTTGTCATAAATGTCCTCAAAAACCTAAATAAAAAACACCAGAGAAGAACAAAAGTAAATAGGAAAATGAGTTTGAACGAAATTAGAATATCAATAATGATAGAAATTGTATTTTAAGAAAAACAAACAGCATTCTGGATCTGAAAAATATAATAACTAAATTGAGAGACTCATGAGAGATGTTCAACATTAAACTAAAAAGGACAGAAGAAAGAATAACTGAACTTGAGGATATGTCATTTGAAATAATAGAGTCTTTAAAAAAAGGAAATAATAGAGTCTGAGTAACAAAAAGAAAAAAAATGAAGAAAAGAAAACAGGACTTATGAGACATCCTGAAGCCAATCATTACAAACATTATAAAATTCCAGAAGGAGAAGAGGGAGAAGGGGGATGAGAGTTTACTTAAAGAAATTATGGCCAAAAACTTTCCAAATGTATAGAAAGGCATAGATACTTGAATACAAGAGTCTCAGTTAACTTCAAATAGGATAAATTTAGAAACAATACCTAGAAATATTCTAATCAAACTTTCAAAATGTAAAGACAAAATCTCTGAAGCACCAAAAGAAAAATGGCTCATCATGTAACAAGCCATTAATAAGATCCTTAATAAGATGGTCAGTGGATTTCTCCGCAGAAACCTTACAGGTCAAAAGGTAGTAGTAAGATGATATGTTTAAATTACTGCAAGAAAAAAAGTATGTCAACCAACAATTCTTTATCTGGCAAACTGTCCTTCAAAAGTGAGGTAGAAATTAAGACATTCTCACATGTGCAAAAGCTGAAGGAATTTACTACCACTAGACCAATTCTACAAGAATATTAAAGGAAATGAGTTGAAATAAAGGCATGGTTCATAGTAACTCATACTATAAAAAATATAAAAGATCTCTGGTAAAAATATATTATATTTATATTGACAAATATAAAAACCTCTTAAGATCAACATCAGTAGCAATGTGTAAATTTGTGATAACATCACCTGCTGAATGAACATTATCTCTATACTGAGAAATTTTGTACAACATTGAAGTTGCAAACTTATTCTAAAATTTCATAATATTCCAGAGGAGGCAGTAAATGAGAGTTGGCAAAAAAAAGCTGCAACCGCATAAGTAATTCTTACCATAACACAAAGAATTTCTCAACAAATAGAACTTTAACATGACAGTATAGATATTGATAAAGAAATACTCCATTAAATTTTCTATTTGTAATAAAAGTGAAGTATAAGTGCTTACTTTCAACACAAACTACACATGGCTATTAGCTAAAGATTGAATGACATTCTGGGGGAAAAAAATCACAATATTGTCCAAAAGTTAGCAAGTAAAAACTGACATTATTTGGAAATGAAGTAATCAGAGGAACATATCCAGTTTTATTTGTTTCAATCTCTTCAATATATCTCCAACTGGTATTGATTCAGATGAAATATTTTCAGGCACTACAAAAACTTACCAGATTGTTTGAGTTCAGGAGCTCAAGAGCAGCCTGAGCTAGAGGGAGACCCCATCTCTAAAAGTAGCCAAGGATTAGAGGAAGGAGCCAAGATGGTGGTCTGTAGCCAGCTTTCTGCAGAGGTTCCCATCCAGAAGGAGAGTTAAAGGACAGAAATTTAAGAAGAAAGCCAATCGTTTGGATCTGAGCCAAAAGAGAAGGTTGAAGATTGTACATCAACCCTGCTCGAGAGACCTGTGACCTCAAGGATAAAAACAAAAGGTACAGAACACATTGCCAAGTGGATGGGAGTCCCTCTCCCGTGAGAACAGCTTGCGGTATACTCCATACCTCCATACAAACAAGTGAGCAGAGTTCAGATGTCCTCCCACTCTACCCC
>CAUYON010123870.1:0-24200 GCA_963573935.1 Arctocebus calabarensis | reverse complement strand
TAATGGCACGTAAATTGGCATTGTCTGTTGGTTTCTGCATCTTGTTCAACATTGGTATAAAATATTACTCCATCTCCAGAGCAGGATACAATCTGCTTATCATTTGTGCATGGTAGAAACTTTGCACTAAATATATTTGCTCGGTGTCCTGAACGAATTGTTGTCAAAACCTAAAATACACAGAAAAAGAAGTTCATGGCAATTTATTATTTGCTAGAAAGAAATATCCATATTTAATGTAATCATAGCCAGTAATACTTCATCATTAACATTCTCATTTCAGTGAAAGACTGTCATTTGATTCCAAATTATTACAATCAGAAAAAAATAAGAATCTCACATATTTTCTTTTTGTTCCCTCTGAGATGTGAATAATAATTGGAATAGTACCATGAAATTCAAATATGCGTATTTCTACCTATTTGGTTTATCTGATTTACTAATAAAGTCTCAGTAAATAAGAAAGAACTATTCTGACTTCTGAAATTGCTAGATGATTAAATCATTCCCTTTCAGGATAAAGAAACAAAAATGTACTGAATTTTAATGACATAAAATCAAAGTAATGAAATTCTATGAATAAGTATACAGCCAAAGTCCAACAACCAATTCTTTAATTATATTTAAAAGACCCAAATTACTGTTGACAGCAAAAAAGTACATCTGTGTTTCCCCTTTGATCAAGTAAGTCTAGATCTAGGAATCTACCCTGAAGATAAACCTCAAATAACACATACATACAAAAATATATACAAGTTTATTTACTGACTTATTTATAATCAAAAAACATAGCAGACTGGTTGAATAAACTACAACACAACCCTATAATGGATATATAACAGAGTAAAAGGTGAGTAGGGAATATAAAAAACGTGCTTTTAAAAAGTGCTTAGAAAAAGTTGGCACAAACACAAAGTTGGCTTAAAATGTCCATGAAACAAATTTGGGATAATTTGAGCATCAAAAAGAATAATATCAGAGACAGATTATAATACATTGAATTAAAAATAAGCCCACAGTAGTTTTTTTTAAAGGTAGTCGAGACAGAAGAAATTCTCTTATTTACAGAAGAGTATAAATTTGTAAATGTACAAGGAATAACAATTCAAAAATCATTGTTTTGTAACCACATTATTACAAGTAATTCGAATAGAAATCATCAGTTAACATGAAAACCACTTGATGAAAGGCTGGTTCAAGTGGAGGAAAGAGAATATTCACACAGTCTCAACATACCACCTAATAGTCTGTTATGAAAAGTAATGAATGGAAATCAAATTAAGTATCACCAAATAAGGAACTAACATCACGTACCACAATGTTACCTGTTGAGAACTTTTACCAAAAACGCTCAATCTGAATCTGCTCATGAAGAAGCAGACAAATCCAAACAGAGAGACATTCTGTACAACTAGCACGACATGTCCAGGTTATGAAACAGAACAATGAATGTAAAGCCTTTAAACAAAACACATTATGCCTTTAATCCTGTCAGATATTTGAGGACAAGTTATCAAGCCGCTAACTGTATATACAATAGAGTCACTACATACAATCTTTAGTTTCTTCGTCTGATAGGCCTTTGGCTTTGCATTAGTTACATTTTCAGCATTAGTCAGTGTCACAAACACTTAACAATTTGTGATTTATCTCATTTAACAGGTTTATGTATAACTTCAGAAATAAATCAAGAGCCTCACACCTTCGGTCACTCAAACTGAAAAAGATTCCCTTATTAAACTAAATGAAATTTTAGTGAGTAAAAAATTGAGAGCCTCTTACTTTTGAACAAATCTCTAGATTTCAGATGTCCCTCTCCGGACTTACTCCCTTTATATAAATGGGAATCATTATTGTGCGTTTTCTTTTGTGTCTTGCTTTGTTCACACAGGAGGTTTGTGATATTTGTTTATGTTGCTGTGAATAATAATGGTTTGTTCATTATTATTGTCCATTTAGAAATAGATCACAATTTCTGATCCCTCTCTTTTGTTGGATATTTGAGTTGTTTCACTTACTTGGCTAATATGAATAGTACTGCTGTGAACATTCTAGTACATGTCTTCCCCATTTCAATGGCATCAGTCTACCCACAAACCTCATCAAGTCAAAAACTAAGGAATCATCTTTCATTGTTCTTCCCCTCATCCACAGCATCAAATCTACCAATGAAATGCCAAAATACTTGAATTACTTCTCACCACCTCAAGTGACATTATCTTTGAGCCATCATCTTCTCTCATGGGGATTATTTCAATGGCTTCCTAACTCCTACTTTCAGTCTTGTTCAAACTCAACTCTCCAATAGCAGCCTGTGTTATCATTTAAAAAATGTAAACCCCATTATCTGCACATTTAAAACCCTCTCCAGTAACAGCCCATCTCGATTATGCTAAAATGTAAACTTCACATAGCCTCTCAGGGGTGGGGAACCTGTGGCCTTCTAGATCCTTAAGTGCAGCCTTTTGACTGAATTTTTACAATCCCTGTTTACCATTTGAATTTCATTTTGTACCACTCTCTAATTTATTAAGAGATAATTGTTGGAAGAATGAGTAATCATGTGTGCGTATGGTTGCCAATTTCAATGAAGGTAGGAACTTGTTTTTTTTTAATTGTTGAAACTGAATCTATACAGCCAATATAGGTATGCATGCTACTAGAAGTAAATAGCTTTAAGGCTAATAAAAAATATGCATGTACTTGGGAACAGTTATAATTTCTGATTGTTGGACTTACTTTCTTAGCCATGTTTTAGATCAAGGTATTTTAATAATTATTCAGAAAAAAATCTAAGGATAATGCCCCAAAGAGGTAGAAATGAAAATAATATGCCACAGTAAAACTCTGTAAGTTGACTATCCAACAGACACAACAAACTGGTCCACATATGGACATGGTCAGCATAACTGAACTGAAACCACCCTTACAAACTGATAAAAGGGTGCAAGGTAAGAACTACAGTAAAGACCCTAAAACTCTGTGAAGGAACAGGCCTAGCTCAAATAATGGTAATAATCAAACTCTGTGAAAGAACAGACCTAGCTAAAATAATGATAAAAATCAGCCACTGTCTGCTTATTTGCTTGACAGTAGTTAGTCACTGTCCCTTGTTTGCTTCCCTATAGGTGCTACTCTAGAAAACACAGATGGTAATTGCAAGGTTTTTTAATTTTTCTCCATAAGTAACATCACCTGTTCCTTTCCAGGTCTTGCATTCCAAGGACTGACTAACCTAGCCAGACCACAGAACTGATTCAACTGGTCTTGGATCCCCGCACCCATGGAACTGCATTCTAATGGATGGGCTGACTCACCCAGACAGTGGCCCAAAACCAGCCAAGATCCTGAACATCTAACACTCTGCCCACCTAAATGTCTTTAAAAACCCTGTCCTCCCAATTCTTAAGGAGACAGATTTGAAAAATTCCCTTGACTATCTGCTTAGTGTTTTGCTGAATAAACTATTTGCTGTAAACCCTGCTGTCTCTGGATATTGGCTTTCTCTTCGGCTGTGGGCAGACGAACCTGGCTGAGTGGCAACACAGCTAGGCCTACTGTACCGATATGCACTTAGGTCAACTTAAGGAGGTGGTCAGCTATGGAGGTTCTACTGTACTGATAACTATAATGCTTACTAAATGTGAAGGTAGTCTAGTTATAATATCTATTATTCTGCTGATCACAATGTTACCATGGCTAAATAGCTGACCAAGCTGGTTTTCTCTTTCCTCCTTCATCAGGTCATATTCAGTCTTTCAAAATTTGAAGCTTGATCCAAAAGTATACAGATAGTAGTAAAAAGAGGTTTTTCAACCCTGTGTTAAAAGTCACCCCTCTTCTAACCTGACACATAACTCTGTCTGAGTTATAGGGAATACAAATTTGTACTTTTCTTTTGTTAAGATTCACTGGGCACCAACCATATGACAAGTGAGTAAATAATTTGCTAAGTGCTCAGCACATGAAAAAAGAAACTATCACTGTCTCAAAGAAGTTAAAGTCTAAGTACAACATGTAAAGGCATATAAACAGTATAATGTAGCAATAGATACTCCACAAAGTACAAGAATATAGAGGAAGGGGTAGCTACATGTGTCTAGGAAAGTTAGAGAAACAGCACAAAAAAGTACTGAGACTTAAAGGAAGAATTTTAAATTTACCAAGTAGATGACAGGAACAAGCAAAAGCATAAAGTAAAGAAAACATTTAAGCTCTGACGACTACAACTAGCTGGCTAAGATCAAATCAAGAAAAATTTTATATTTCTATGAAGTTAGGATTTCTTTTACAGAAGAAAATAAGTTGTGAGGTCATCTCGGGGCTAACTTTCTTCTTTTTCATCTATACCCTGAAGTAGTAGCCCACTTGAGGGTCCCAGTGCAGTACGGAGAGTCCCTATGCTATATATAGTTAAAATATAATTGAATTAATAAGGAATATCGTCAGTCTCTTAAATCTATTAAAAAATAAGTGTTTCAAAACCCTTACACGCAATAAATTAATCCCCTCACTAACTCACAGATTCTAAAAATAGTCATACTACAAGAACATGTAATATCTGACTCATTTTTCAAAACCTTATTTTCTGGTTTGGCGCCGATAGCTCTGTGGTTAGAACGCCGGCCACATACACCAGGGCTGGTGGATTCGAACCTGAGCCCAGACCTGCTAAACAACAATGACAACTGGAACAAAAAAATAGACAGGCATTGTGGCAGGCGCCTGTACTCCCAGCTACTTGGGAGGCTGAGGTAAGAGAATTTTTTTTTTTTTTTTGTAGAGACAGAGTCTTACTTTATCGCCCTCGGTAGAGTGCCGTGGCATCACACAAGCTCACAGCAACCTCCAACTCCTGGGCTTAGACGATTCTCTTGCCTCAGCCTCCCAAGTAGCTGGGACTACAGGCGCCCGCCACAACGCCCGGCTATTTTTTTGTTTTGTTTTTTGCAGTTTGGCCGAAGGCTGGGTTTGAACCGCCACCTTCAGTATATGGGGCCAGCGCCCTACTCGCTGAGCCATACGCGCCACCCCTGAGAATTTCTTAAGCCTAAGAGTTTGAGGTTGCTATGAGCTGTGATGCCTCGGTACTCTACCCAGAGTGAGAGCTTGAGACTCTGTCTCAAAAAGAACCTTATTTTCCTATATAATGAATCAGTGTTTTATGATTTTTTAAAAGTTCTATATCATATCAATTTGGATCTATTAAAACCACTATGTGATAAAGATAAAGCCTTATAGTAATTACAGTCTTTAAAACTAAAATCTGATTAATCATTTCTCAAGATAGAAATGAAGAAGAGCAATCACGTTTTTGAATACACATTATATTGGTAATCATGCAAAGTGACTGTTGATTCTTCACAAATAACCACATGAAGAAATAGATCTTTCAATCATTCCTTCGGTGCCCTATTGATATGATGATCAAAAAGCATTGTATATACACATTATTCCAGAGAATTTTCTCTCTTGTAAGAAAAGGGTTGTCCTAGTGTAGTGATTACTGACCTAAGGTAAGTACCTACCTACCTTACCAAAAGTAGGATTTGAAAACAGCAAGCTTTCCCTTTGCTAAGCAAGCACAATTAAGTAAAACTGCCACTGAAATAAAATTATAACCTTAATCAAAGACAGCCTTAATACAAACAATATGAACCAGCCTGACAGGCAACAAATATTTATTGAGTATCTTAATTGTTTAAATGTAGAAAAAGAAGAAATAAACAGTTTATTCTGTGAGACTGAAAATTTTATCATACTTTGGTCTGCCAAGCTTCCACATTCTCACTGATAATAAAAATAGTTGTGTATTTCCTCTACACACAAACTTAGAAGCCAAAAGCCAATGAAAAAACATAATCCTAATTAAAAGTAAGCATGATATTCCAAGTTTATCAAATTAGATATAAAACATTTCACTGGAACATAACCAATGCTTAAAAAACTGATAAAATCCAGTTTCTTAAAACTACTTGGCTGAAGATTAGATTCTGAAAATCTAAAAATGAGATTCTCATTCTCATTCTGTAAGATTTAGCTTCAAACAACCAGCCATGCTCATTCATGCATCACTATATAACCTAATTGAATAAACAAAACAATTTTTAAAGGTAGAGAGACATAAATATAAAATATTAATATTAGAAGGTATTTTAGACATTATGATTTCTCTTAATTAACATATGAATAAAACGGCCCAGCAAAGTTTAAATAATTCGGTGAGGATGAGAGAAAACAACATTCTAAGTTATGGGCCTTATAAGGGAAAAAAAAGAGAGAGAGAGAGAGAGAAAAAACTAACACATAAATCTATATGTATCATTACGCTAATCATAACATAATTAAAAATTTCTATGTAATTCTTTTTCATTCAAAGACCTAAATATTAATGAAATCTCACATTATAGTAGTACCAAAACGTAAACACAGGTACAACTACTGAGCCACTTATCAAATAATTTCCTCTCAGCTCCTGTTTACTGTTTACTTTTACAGATTAGGCAATGGAGCTGGGTCCTTTAAATATTTTTCCTTTAACAGTAGTCATAATGTTAAACATTGCCAGTAGAAGGCACATGAAGAATAATGCAGATAAAAGGAGTTTACTTCTCATTTTCTTTTTTGAGACAGTCTCACTCTATTACCACAGGCTAGAGTGCTGTCAGCCTAGCTTGAAGCAACCTCAAACTTCTGGGTTCAAGCAATCCTGCCTCAGCCTACCCAATAACTGGGACTACACACACCTGCTGAGATGTCCAGATAGTTTTCTATTTTTAGTGGAGATAGGGTCTTTTTTTTTTCCCTTCTTTTTTTTTTTGAGACAGAGTCTCACTTTGTCACCCTTGGCAGAATGCTGTGGCAGCACAGCTCACAGCAGCCATAAACTCTTAGTTAGGCTCAAGTGATTCTTTTGCCTCAGCCAACCAAACAGCTGGGACTATAGGCACCTGCCACAACTCCTGGCTATTTTTTGGAGACAGGGTCTCGCTGTTGCTCAGGCTATTCTCCAATTAGTATGCTTAAGCAATCCACTTGCCTTGGCCTCCTAGAGTGCTAGGATTACAAGCGTGAGCCACCCCACACAGAGAGTGAGAGACATGGGTTTTATTCTTTCTCAGACTGGTCTAGAACTCCTGAGTTCAAGGGATCCTCCCAGTCTGGCCTCCCAGAGTACTAGTATTTTAAGGGTGAGCTACCACCCCTGGCCTGCTTCCTATTTCTGATATGTTTCCTTTGTAGGCTCCTGCAACTATTCACAAGTTCTCCATGCTAGGGACTTCCACTGTGGGCAGCTTCTCCAGCACTGTGGTATCAGGGCTCTGGGGGACATTCAGCCTCTTCAAGACCTACCTACTACATGAATGGTACAACACTCAGCAACTTCTCTTGCATCACCATTCCCAATGTTCTGGAACATTTTATAGTATACTGCCTTTGATGTAATACCTTCCCTTGAACATCCTTTCCGTACTCCTTAGAGGGAGGTATTCCAGCAAATTCCAGGTGGGGGGATGCCTGGAAAGTTTCACTAGTGTAACTGAGACGTCTCTGCCATCCAGTGAGTCATGGCATACCCTGCTCAAGAAGGCTCTCTCAGCACTAAGAGGCCTCTTCCTTAGCTAGTTTATCTAAGTCTTGTGTTTAGTGACAGCTAAGCCCTTATTATTATAATCTCCTGCTATAGGTAAGATTTCTTTACATTAAACTTTCCTTATTGAAATTACTGCATGGTTTTTCTAACTGAATCCTA
The DNA here is from genome assembly GCA_963573935.1 of Arctocebus calabarensis. Taxonomy (NCBI): domain Eukaryota; kingdom Metazoa; phylum Chordata; class Mammalia; order Primates; family Lorisidae; genus Arctocebus; species Arctocebus calabarensis. The sequence continues at coordinate 16,447 of CAUYON010123870.1, read as the reverse complement.
ACTAACACAACCCGCAGCGTTCAGTTGCAAGTGAAGATACATTTTGAAATTACTACTAGAAAAAGAGACATTAAAAGACTTACAATATGGGGAATTTAATACAATCACTAGAGAAAAATTATTATTTGAGTTGGGAAACAGCTAGGAAACATTTCTATTCTTTTTCTTTTCTTTTTTTTTTTTTGAGATAGAGTCTCAAGTTTGGATACATGTGCCATGGCATCATCATAGTTCACAGCAACCTCCAATTGTTGGGTGCAAGCAATCCTTTTGCCTCAGTTTTTCTATTTTTTGGTAGAGACGGGATCTCACTTTTATTCAGTCTGGTCTCAAACTCATGAGCTCAAACAATCTACCCAACTTAGTCTCCCAGAGTGCTAGGACTACAGGCATGAGCCACTGCATCCAGCAGAAACATTCCTATTCTTAAATGAAACTTTGAATGATCCTTTGAATGCTCCAGATCTTACAAATGTTAAAATAACTATTTAGTCATATTTCTAAATCAGAAGGTTTCACTCTGTAACTAGCAGATCAAATGTAAAAAATATCCCACATTTTTCTTTTTATTACAATCATTCGGCTGTTTATAGTTTTATCATTTTGGAGCTAAATTTCCCTGTAACCATTCTTACAAACTGTACATTCCATAGCTGTAATAAACACTTATTTGAAACGTTAAATTAAAATAAAGTTACCTGAGAGAAAATTATTTAGCTATTAGATATTTCTTGACCTTCTGATAAGGACTTATTTTAGCTTATTATAATTTTTTTTCTTCATTAAAAATCATTTTTTAATATTCTCTGTAACTCAAAAAAACAGTCACATGGTAGTCACTTGGCTGCCATGTCTAAAAATGTTTTAAATGCAACTAAATTTTCTAAGACTAAATTTCAAATTCTTAAGAAAATAAAAGTTAAACAATGACTACACTTGGCAGGTTTGTCCACACTATTCTTAGCATTAGAATAAATAACTTTTTAGAATATTGACATATTAAGGTTATACACAGGAGCAATTTTCTTAGTTAACTCACATTTTATCTATGGCACGTTGTCTTTTTTTCCCCCTGAACAATGTTATTGAAATAATATCACTTGTAGTTATTAATATGATTACTCACTTAAAAAAAAAGAAAGTATATTTAAATTTTCTGGAGTTTAAAGCTGGAAACTTTAAACTAAGGGACCTACATATATGTATTAACTTATAAATTATACAATTAACAAAACAATGGACAAGCTTTATTCCTTATTTATAATTTTGTTTCTAACTTATTCACATTTTTTTCTCATTAAATTACATATGTATTCTTAAACACTTTACCTTTCTGCTGTAAGGATTACTAATTACTAACTTGGTGTCATCTGAGCCAGATAAAATATATTCTCCAGTGTCATTCCAACATATTGTATTAACCTAAAAAGAAAGCAAAAAAGAAATATAAGCAAACTGGACATAAAAGAAGTATGCCATCTTTGAGTTACCTAATGGTACAAAATTGATAGCACTGATGAGGTTATGTATAGTATCCACACTAAAAAAGATTTGAAAGTTTACATATTGAAAAAATAGATTACTAGTTTCCAGTTTCACACGTAAGAAGCTAAGAAGTTATCATGCCATCCTAACAAGAAGGAAGCTGAACAGACTACAAAATTAGTAATTCCTCTTATGTCACTCAGAGAGGTGAAGACACAAGACAAACTGCTGTCCCCAAACTGAGAGATCAACAGGTAAATACAACTCTTGGCTTATCAGAGCAGAGACTCACCAGAGCAAACATCTGTAAAAAGACGGGATCAAGTTAAAAAAACCTAAACTACAATTGATGAACAGCTACAGGTTTGTAAGTGACAAGTCCAACTGTTAAAAGTTCCAGGGGAAATCCAGTCATGGGGAGGTGGGTGGGACATTCTATTTGAGTTTTATCTTTGAGTTCAAAGCTTAGTAAGCATATGTATATATATGTACTTTTTTTTTACTCCAGGGGCTCAAGTAGGTTCTCATAATAAATTTCAGAAAAAAATCTCCTCTGCTTCCAAGCAAGGGGAGGGAAAAAGAAACCATTTTCAAATACACCAGAGTACTTTATTCTTTTTATTTTTTATTTTTTTTTGAGACTGAGTTTCACTATGTCACCCTCAGTGTCATAGCTCACAGCAACCTCTAACTCTCAGGCTTAAGCAATTCTTTTTTATTTATTTATTTATTTATTTATTAAGTCAAATATATATAGATCATGAATACATTCAGGCATATGTGGGGTACAATGTGCTGATTTTTTTAAATACAATTTGACGTGGTTAGATCAAACCAATCAACATAGCTTTCACCTCATGTACTTAATTATTGTACCAAAACGGAGCTGGACTTCTTTTTTTTTGAGACAGAGCCTCAAGCCGTCACCCTGGATAGAGTGCTGTGGCATCACAGCTCACAGCAACCTCCAACTCCCGGGCTCAAGCGAGTCTCCCGCCTCTGCCCTCCAAGTAGCTGGGACTACAGGCACCTGCCACAACGCCCGGCCACTTTTTGGTTGCAGCTGTCATTGTTGTTTGGCGGGCCCAGGCTGGATTCGAACCCGCCAGCTCAGGCGTACGTGGCCGGCGCCTTAGCCCACTGAGCCACAGGCGCCAAGCCACGGAGCTAGACTTTAAACCAAAATAATTTAATTTAAAACCAATAGATCTAGCTGGGCACTAAATCCATTGGTTTATTAAGCAATTCTTTTGCCTCAGTCTCCCAAGTAGCTGGGACTACAGGCACCTGCCACAATACCTGGCTATTTGTTGTTGCTGTTGGCACCATTGTTGTTTGGCAGGCCCAGGGAGGGTTCAAACCCTGCTGCCTCAGTGTATGTGGCTGGCGCCCTAACCACTGAGCTATGGGCACCAAGCCTTTTTTTTTGAGACAGAGTTTCACTGTGTTGCCCTCATTAGAGTGCTGTGACATCACAGCTTACAGCAACCTCAAACTCTTGGGTTTAAGCAAATTTCTTGCCTCAGCCTCCCAAGCAGCTGGGACTACAGGCGCCCTCCACAATGCCCAGCTATTTTTTTGTTGTAGCTGTCATTGTTGTTTAGCAGGCCGGGACTGGGTTCGAACCCAGCAGCCCCGGTGTATGTGACCGGAACCCAGAGTACTCTATTCTTAATAAAGTTAGCCCTCAGGAGAAGCTATTTAACCACAGTTTAACCCAACTAGGGTTCTATCGAATCTAAACAAGTGTACCAGTGTGCTGCAGCACACTGCTGTCATCGCTGTGCCATGAGAAGATATTAGGTGTGCTGCAAAAATTTTTAAAGATCATTAATTTGAATTATTTTTAAAAGACATTCAAAGCATAGTAAGTATATGTATACATATATATATGTTTTTGGTTTTGTTTTTAAGAGACAGAGCCTCACTTTGTTGATGTTTGTAGAGTGCCATAGCATCACAGCTCACATTTGCCATAGCAACCTCCAGCTCTTGGACTTAGGCAATTTTCTCACCTCAGCCTCCTGAGTAGCTGGGACTACAGGCACCCGATTTGGCCAGGGCTAGGTTTGAACCCGCCACCTTTGATATATAGGGCCGGCGCCCTACTCACTGAGCCACAGGCGCCATCCTATATGTATTTTTTTTACTCTTATTTTGATCAACATAATTTAAGTGTGCTATAGAAATTTAACTAAAGGTTCAAGTGTGCCATAAGATAAAAAAAGGTTGAAAAAACTGGCTCGGCGCCTGTGGCTCAACGGGTTAAGGAGCCAGCAACGTACACATGAGCTGGCGGGTTCGAATCCAGCCCGGGCCCGCCAAACAACAATGGTGGCTGCAACCAAAAAATGGCTCGGCGTTGTGTTGCGCGCTTGTAGTCCCAGCTACTTGGGAGGCAGAGGCAGGAGACTCGCTTGAGCCCAGGAATTGGAGGTTGCTGTGAGCTGTGATGCCACAGCACTCCATCCAGGGTGACAGCTTGAGGCTCTGTCTCAAAAAAAAAAAAGGTTGAAAAAACTGGCCTAAACTGATTTAGGGAAGAGAAATACCAAACTCTTATCCTTAGCCATGAAGCCTTAGCCTTCATGGGGAAAACTGAGAAGCAAAGAGAACAAAGACCCAAAAAAGTAAATCAGAATATCCAAGGACTGTGTGACAACTACAAAAGACATAATTTAAATGTAATGGAAACACCAGAAGGAGAAGAGAAAAAAGAAATACATGAAGTAATAATGGGTGATAATTTACCTTAAATGAATGTCAGATACCTAACCACAGCTCCTGGAAGATCAGAGAACACCAACCAGGATAAATACAAAAAGAACTACAGCTAGGCACATCATCTTCATAAACTAAAGAAAATCAAAGATAAGGAAAAACAGAGGAACAAGGAATTACATCCAACTTCTACTCAGAAAGTAGAAGGCATGGCATGTCATCTTCATAAACCAAAGAAAATCAAACAAAGGAAAAATCAGAGGAACAAGGAATTACATCCAACTTCTACTCAGAAATGTAACCAAGTGAAAGTAAAACAAAATATTTAAAACATTCAGAGAAAAAAAACTACCAACCTAAAACTCTATACCCTTCAAAATGGAAGGAGAAATAAATATTTTCTGAGATAAACAAACACTAAAGGAGTCTGCTGCCCATAGATCAAGAAATGTTGAAAGAAGTTCTTTAGAGAAAAGGAAAATAGGTGAGGAACTTGGATCTCTACAATGATATATCAAAGGAGGAATGAGTAAAGACGAAAACTTATACTTACTCTTAATTTATCTAACAGATGATAATTGTCCTAAATGATAGCAACAACCTATTTGATATGTGTTCTTATGTATATGTATATTTGCAAATAAGTGAAAAGAATGATAGCAATAATACAAAGTACAAGAAGAAGGATTTAAGATTATTTTCTACTCATATCTGTGAGGTGCTATAGCAGTGGTTCTCAACCTGTGGGTCACGACCCTTTTGGGGGTTGAACGACCCTTTCACAGGGTTCCCCTAAATACATCCTGCATATCAGATATTCACATTACGATTCATAACAGTAGCAAAATTACAGTTATGAAGTAACAACGAAAATAATTTTACGGCTGGGGGTCACCACAACATGAGGAACTGTATTAAAGGGTTGCAGCATTAGAAAAATTGAGAACCACTGTGCTATAGCATTGTTTGAAAACAATGTTTAAGACAATGTTTGTTTTAAAACAAACTTGGATTAGTTGTACTTTACATATGGCCAACTCTAAGGCAACCATTAAAAAGGTTTAAAAAGGGAATATTACTGAAAAGTACTAAGGAAGGAGAGAAAATAAAGTCATATAAAATGCTCAATTAGATCCACAAAAGGCAGAAGAAAGACAAATAATAAAGCAAGGGTAATAAATAGAAAACAGTAACAAAAATGGTATATATTAATCTACTGTATCAATAAGCATTTGAATGTCAATGGTCTAAATGCACAAACTGAAGGACAAACATTGTTAGAGTAGACTAACAATGACTCAAAACAAAGACTCAAATATTGCTTACAAGAAATCCACTTTATGAAGACATATATAGATTCAAAGTAAATGGATAAAGGAAAAATATACAATCAAAGCAAAGAATATTAATTTCAAACAGACCAGACTTCAAAGCAAGAAGAGTTATCAGGGAAGAAGAAGAGCATTTCGTAATAACAAAAAGCTCAGTTGCCCAAGAAGGCCTAATAATCTCTACCATGTATTGGATAGTAAAAGAACGTCAAAGTTCTTTTATTAACGTGAGACAAACACTGAAAGAACTGCAAGGAGAAACAGAAAAATCCACTATCATACTTGGGAGACTTCAAAATCCCTCCACCAGAAACAGACAGATCCAGCAAGCAGAAAATCAGTAAGGACGCTGTTGAACTCAACACCATCAATTATCTGTATAAAATTGACATTTATAGACAACTTCATTCAACATAGTCTCCTCAAGCTCACATGGAAGATTCACCAAGGCAGATCACATTCCAGCCCTTAAAATGCATCTTAACAAATTTAAGAGAATCAAATGTATACAGTGTCTGCTCTCAGACAACAAGGAAATTAAAAGTAGAAATCAGTCACAGAGAGATAATTGGAAAATCCCAAAATACATGAAGGTTAAACAACACATTTCAAAATAACACATGGCTTGAAGAAGAAATCTCAAGAGAAATTTAAAAATATTTTCAACTACATGGAAATTAAAGCACAACTAATTAAAATTTGTGAGGTATAGCCAAAAGCAGAGCAAAATTTGCAGCAAATAAAAAGATTTAAAATCAATAATCTAAGTTGCCACCTTACAAAATTAGAAAGAGCAATTAAATCCAAAGTAAGCAGAACAAAATAAGAAATGTTATAGTGTATTAACCGATGTATTTAATTAATAGTAAATATTACTTTATTATACTTTAAACTGGAATTATACTGGAATTTATATACTTTAAATAAAAACATGATTCATTGAAAGAAATCAATAAAATTAATAAGCCTTTACCTGCGCTAACTAAAAATAAAGAGAAGACACAAATTACTAATACCAGAAATAAATGGGGAGACAATTTTATATATCTCAGGAATATCAAAAGGAAAATAAAGGAATACCATGAAAACTCCATGGCCACATATTCAATAACCTAATTAATGAACCAATTTCTTCAAAGACACAATCTGGCAAAATTCACACAAGAAGAAATAGATAATCCCAATTGGACTATATCTATTAAAGGAACTAATAATAATAACCTTTCAAAAGAGGAAGTACCAAGGCCAGATGGGTTTACTGGTAAATTCCACCAACCGTTTAAGGAAGAAAGCATTCTAATTTTCTATAATCTCTTTCAGAAGTAGAAGGAATACTTCCCAACTCATTCTATGAAGTCAGCATTACCCAAATACCAAAACCAGACAAAGACATTACAAGAACAGAAAACTATATAGACCAACAGTTCTCATGAACATAGATGTGAAAATCCTCAACAAAGTATTAACAAATTGAATCTAACCATGTATAAAAAAAAATTTTTCACCGCAAGCAGGACTTACCCCCAGTAGGCAAGACTAGTTCAACACACAAAAATCAGTTAATATAATCTATCAGATTAATAAGCTAAAGAATAAAAGTTATACAAACATATATACAGATACAGAAAAAGCATTTACCAAAATCCAACAGTCATTCATGATTTTAAAAAAAAAAACCTCACTAAACTTGAAATAGAGTGAACTTCCTCAATTTAATAATAAATTTATACATAAAACCTACATCTAACGTCATACTTAATGGTGAAAAACTATAGGTTGAGTATCCTTTCCCTAAAATGCTTAAAATCAGAATGTTACTATTTCAGATTTTTTTGGATTTAGAAATATTGGCATACTTAATGGTTGGGCATCAACAACTTAATCACTGAAGCACACATACTACACAAGTTTGAGTTAAAATACAGATGCCTGAAACAGCCATTTTTTTTTTTTTAAGAAATGGAACTGTAATTAGACTTTCCCACAAGGAAAATTCCAAGTCTAGATGGCTTCACTTGTAAATTCTGCCAAAAATTTAGAAAACAATAACAATTCTGAGCAAAGTCATTCAGAAAATCAAAGAGGTCAAAAATATATTCCAACTCATTGATACAATTAAACAACAAACCAATAACCTTAATGAATATAGATATGCAAAAATTCTAAAACAAAATGTTAACAAACTCAATGATAAACTGTACATAAAAAAGATAATACAGCATAACCAAAGGGGTTCATTTCTGGAATGCAAGATTAGTTTAAGAACCAAAAACTTCATCAATATAATTTACAATATTAACAGACCAAAAAAGAAAACATTCTTGAAAATACCTCTCAGCAACTAGAAAAAGAAAAGAACACCCTCAATCAGTATATAAACCTGGTTTCTTGTACCCTCAATGAAACCCCGATAATACATTTAAAAAAAAAAAAAAAGAAAGAAAGAAACATCCTCAAATTGATGAGCACCCATGAGAAAACTATAATACCATACTTCATAGTGAAAGACTGAATGCTTTCTAAGATCAAAATAAGACAAGGATGTCTGTTCTCACTACTTCTGTTCAACATTGTAACAGAATACTAGCCAATGAAAACCCAAGGAAAAGAAACAAAAGGAGTCTAGAGTAGAAAAGTAAAACTATCTTCATTTTCAGATGACTTGATTGTTTATACAGAACATCCTTTGTAATCTTAAAAAAATGTGAGAACCAACAGGTGAGGTTAGGCAATTTCCAGCATACATATAAATATGCAGGGAATCTAAACCACTAGATACTTATTAAAATGTCTGAAATCGGCTCGGCGCCTGTGGCTCAGCGGGCTAAGGCGCCAACCACGTACACCTGAGCTGACAGGTTCGAATCCAGCCCAGGCCCGCCAAACAACAACGACGGCTGCAACCAAAAAATGGCCAGGCGTTGTGGCGGGCGCCTGCAGTCTCAGTTACTTGGGAGGCGGAGGCAAGAGACTTGCTTGAGCCCAGGAATTGGAGGTTGCTGTGAGCTGTGATGCCACAGCACTCTGTCCAGGGTGACAGCTTGAGGCTCTGTCTCCAAAAAAAAAAAAAAAAAAAAATTTAAATAAATAAATAAATAAAATGTCTGAAATTTAAAAACTTACCACAGTAAATGTTGGTGAGGACACAGACCAACTGGAATTGTCATATGCTGATGGCAAAAATGTTAAATGGTACAATGACTTTGGAAAACAATTTCTTTTTTAAACAGTTACGCACATACCTACCATCATATTATCCATTCATTCTACTTACCAGTATTTTTCAAAAAAGAATAAAGTGGCCAGGTACAGTGGCCCATAACTGTAATCCTAGCACTCCGAAAGGCTGAGGTGGGTGGATTACTTTAGCTCACAATTTCTAGACCAGCCTGAACAAGAGCAAGAGCAAGACCCCAGCCCTACTAGAAACAGAAAAACTAGCCTGGTGTTGTGGCACAGCTGGGACAAAAGGATTGCTTAATCCTCTTGAGTTTGAGGTTAATGTGGGCTATGACACCATGATATTCAAACCCAGGGTGAAAAAGTGAGAGTCTATCTCAAAAAAAAAAAGAAAAAAAGAAAAAAAGTATATGTCCATACAAATAGTGCACCCAAATGTTCAAACTGAACCTTTTGGTAACAGTCTTTTGTAACAGTTGGACAACATAATATCCAACAGCAGATGAATGAATAAGCAAATTATGGTACGTATATACAATGAATGCTACTTGGCAATAAAAAGTACTAAACTATTGATAAATCCAACCTGGATGAATCTCAAAATTGTTATTCTAAGTAAACCTTAAAGTTAATAAAGCCAAAACGAACCAAAAAGGTGCATACTGGCTGACTCAACTTGTATAAAATTCTAGAAACGCAAACTAATTTATAGTTACAGATGGAGATCAGTGGTTGACTGGGGTTGAAAGTGGTGGTAAGGAATGAAAGGGCAAGTAAGGAAACTTTTAGGGGATATGTGATACATTCATTATCTTGAATGTGATGATGACTTCATGGAGATTTTATATATATATTTATGTTACATTTATCAAACTATACACTTTAAATACAGTACAGTCAATTCTATTTCAATAAAGCTCTTAAAAATATTTACACAAATTTAAATACAAACTTAAGAGGTAATTCACAAAGGCAATTAAAGTTATTATGCAATAAGAAAATGTTATTAGGTTGGACTGGCATCATTCTTACCAGGTACACTGGCTGCTAGAAGACATTTGTGTAAATATAAGGTCTTCAAAAATACTGAGTGAAAGTAAGGTCTGACCTAGAATTCCACAGAGATCATGAATCAAGTAAATTGTGAAACTGTGAAATCAGAATAAAATGTTTAAACTTGTAAGAAATATTTACTTTCAAAAAAAAAAAGAAATATTTACTTTCCACTCACTCTTAATTATGAGAATATACTCAGTAAAATCTGAAAGAGAATTTAAAAAATATTTTGATGTAGAAACCACAGCTTGTAAAAACTTGAAAATATCATAAATGCAACTATGCATTATGACTGAGAATCCATTTGAAATTAAAAATAGAAAATTTTCCCATGGGTAGGGTAAAAGATTTGATCTTGCATCTTCCTAAAAGGATATTAAATCTAACATGTAACACATTCTTTGCCTGTTCAATAAACAATTCATCTGCCATATATGTGCTAGGCACTCCTCTTCAAACTAGATGAAAGAGATAAATTTCTTTATTTTTTTTTCTGTTGTTGTTGTGACCTGTTGGTTTTACTTTGTGTTGGATCATAACCATTTTATTGAGGCATTATAACTTCTCTGTAAGCTGTACTTTAGTTGCATATGTAATGTTGTGAGTACCACCCAAATTACTTAAAATAATGGTGTGATTATAATTTCAATGCATAAATCTTCTTTTACTTGAAAAAAATTTAGTGTTGCATTTTTTTTTTAAGTTGTAGCAAAGTTATATATAGTCTGGAGAGTCATATAGCTGGCAAGGTTTGTTACAAACCTCAGCTGCTCCCAATGAACGAGATAAATTTCTGAAGGTATCTTCTTAGTTTAGCATTCCAGGGCAGAGGGGACAAGGGTGTAGTAGATTGTGTACAAATAAATAAATGTGTTTGTATAATTATAATGCCAGATAGTAAGCACCATGAGAAAACTAGTATAAAAAGAAAGATCATCAGCTGTCACGGCTCATACTTGTAATCCTAGCACTCTGGGAAGTTGAAGCAGGAGGATTACTTGAGCTTAGGAGTTCGAAATCAGTCTGAGCAAGAGCAAGGTCTCATCTCTAATAAAAAATAGAAAAATTATCTGGGTGTCATGGTGGGTGCCCATAATCCCAGCTACTTGGCGGGTAGAGGCAGGAGAGGCTGAAGCAGGAGAATCTGAGGCAGGAGAATCACTTGAACCCATGAGTTTGAGGTTGCTATGAGCTAGGCCAGCTCCAACTCTAGCCTGTAGTAACAAGTAACACTCTGTCTCAAAAAATAAAAGATAAAAAAAGAGAACGATACTGACCAGGAATATCTTGCTATTTAATTAGTGTATTCAGGTAAAGCTTCTCTGATAGGTAACAATTGAAAAGAGAACTAAATGAAATGAGGACATAAGCTTTACAGATATAAAGGGGAAGAGAACTCTAGGTACAAGGCATAAATTATTAATACTGTATATAAGGCAGAGGTGTACTTGGTATACTTAGGAAAAGCAAAAAGATTAGTGTAACTGAAACAAATACAGGGTGGCCATAAAGTTTGTGTGCAATTTTAAATTAAAACATCATGCAATTTAAAATTACACATGAACTTTATGGCCACCCTGAATATATGTAGAAGAATGTAATAAGGGAGGAAACTAGAGAAAAGGTAGCAAGGCCAAATAATGTAGCACCTTACAAGCAATAAAAAGAACTTTAGATTTAGTGTACGTTGGAAACCTATTAGAAAGTTTTGAGCAGTTAGTTGATCGTCTTAAACAGATAATCACATAATTTTGTCATGTATTTACCCTTTCATTTTGAAAGGTTTTTTTTTTTTTCCTGTTGATGAAATATTTTATTCAGACTGATGATATGGTTCTTTCTTTTTTTTTTTTTTTTATTGTTGGGGATTCATTGAGGGAAAAACTAACTACAGTGCTTGCTTCGGCAGCACATACACTAAAATTGGAACGATACAGAGAAGATTAGCATGGCCCCTGTGCAAGGATGACACACAAATTTGTGAAGCGTTCCATACTTTTTAATTAAGACCATTGGTGGACAAAAAAAGAAAAAAAACTACATATGAATACAAGAATTATTAACATTGTTCACTGAATTTCAACTTTTAGAATTAATACCTACTACAGAAGACATCTATGACTAGAATAAAGGATAAATGTAACCAATACTGACAATATAAAAGCAAATACAGCTGATGGAGGGGTGAAATAGAGATAGCAAGGTAGGAAGGAAAAGTGGAAGCATTTAATATCTTTTATCTCACACAGTGAGGGGATACCTATGAATGAAGGAAATGAAAGATATTTATGCAGTGTTGTTTAAATAAAAATGACCACTGAGGACACTGAGAATGGTAACAAATGACTCTGAATCTGAGAAGAATAAATCTTTTAAATTGAAAGTTGTAAAACTGTTAAATCCCCATCTATCATATCAATAGACAATGTCCAAAGTTTACAATTCAAGAAAAGCAATGTAAGAATAGCATATAGAGATATGAAAGACATTACCAGAAGATTTGAAATAAAAAATGACTAAAAGAGGTTCCTTTGGAGAATATAAAAGGAATAACATAAAGCAGGTCCGGTCTATTATTTTGATAAAATCCAGCATAAATTTGTGCATGTATTATTTTGACCTCTCCCCTCAAAAGACATTTTTAAGTTTTAAAATAAATAACTCAACTGTGTTTACAGCATAATTATAATTCTGTAAAAATATGCACAAGAGAAAGAAAATAGTTTGGGGGTAGGGCTACAGGTGTTTTTTCCCCTTTGCCTTAGTTTTGAATGTTTCACATCATAATCTTTTTCCAAGTGATCTTTCTAGTTTCCTGTTTTCAATTAGCAGGTATAGCAGTGTTTTCCAAACTCTGTGATCCATTGATCACCTAGATCAAAATCATCTGAAGTGTTTGCTAGAACACAGATTTCCATGGTCTCAACTCCAGAGATTTTTTTTTTTTTTGGTTTGTTTTGGTAGATTGGTTTCTTCAAAATAACACTTTAAAAGTAGAAAGTTCTGGCTCCGCACCCAGAGCACAGTGGTTACGGCGCCAGCCACATGTACCATGAATGGCAGGTTCAAACCCAGTCTGAACCAGCTCAAGAACAATGACAACCTCAACAAAAAATAGCCAGGCATTGTGGTGAGAACCTGTAGTCCCAACTACTTGGGAGGCTGAGGCAAGAGGATCGCTTAAGCCCAGGAGTTTGAGGTTGCTGTGAGCTCTGATTCTACAGAGGATGACATAGTGAGAATCTGTCTCAAAAAAAAAAAAAAGAAAGAAAGAAAAAAGTAGAAGAGTTTAGATCACTTTCTATAATGAAAAATAGGGTATCTCAATGTAACAGAGATGATACTTTTATGAATGCAAATAAATACACTTTGATTTTCAGTAATCACCAGTCCTTACTTGTCCATTGACTCTCAGGAGTAAATGACAACTGGCCCAGCAAACTCAGGCCACAGGACTTTTATGATAAAATGTTTCTCAACCATTCTTCCTTTGTCAACCATACTTTAAGTCTTATAACCCTGGGGAGGAAAAAAGAGGAAGCAATGTAAAAGAAGTTAATTTGACCTGGTTTGTATGTATAACCTAACACTGGTATGTTGAGTGGATTATAGGAAAACACAAGTACAATAAAGGAGATCAAATAAGAGAGCATTATAATATAGGAAGAGAAGAGGACAGCTTAAATTAAGTGGTAGCAGATGGAAAGAAGGAGATAGATTCCAGATATACTATAAAGGTAGACTTTAATTTACTTCTGGACAGAATGATGTAGCATTTTAGGAAAAGAGTAAAAGCTTTTTCAGCTTAAATTGCTGAAAGAATGGTGATGCTATTTGGCCACTCAAATCCTAAGATAAATCTTGGCATCCCTATCAGAACAACAAACTTTATGTGATATGATATGAAGCACATAGTATAACCTGTTTTCCTGCCAAGAAAAGTGAATCTAGTATAACTTACATTTATAAAAAATGCAAAGGATACAGAAATAAATTAAATAATCCACAAGACAACAAACTAGTAAATCTAGAATGTGGAACATTCTATAGAAAAACTGACCAGGTTTCTGTAATAAATGGATGGCAGGTACAAAATGTGGAGATTTAAGAAGCACAGGAATCAAGGTATGGGCTTGTCCTGGATCTTCTTTTGAACAAGTAACTATAAAATGACACTTTTAAATGATGAGGGAAATTAGATTACAAACTAACTGTATAACACATGATAATGAAAAAATACTGTCCATCTTATTCAAGTCATAGCATCAAAAAACAAAAACAAAAAAATAGTGTTGGCTCAGTACCCATAGCTCAGTGGTTAGGGTGCCGGCCATATACACCAGGGCTGGCGGGTTCAAACCTGGTCCCAGCAGGCTAAACAATGACAACTACAAAAAAAAAAAAAAGCAAGATGTATGGCAGACGCCTTTAGTCCCAGGTATTTGGGAGGCTGAGGCAAAAGAATCGCTTAAGCCCAAGAGTTTGAGATTGCTGTGAGCTATGATATCACAGCGCTCTACCAAGGGCAACACAGTGGGAGTCTGTCTCAAAGAAAAGTGTTAATCTTATCAAGATATATAATGCCACTATGGTTATATAAAAAAAAAATGTCCATTGCTTTTAGGTACATGAATGGGATGAAATATCGGGGATATGCTTTAAAATATTTTAGTAACTGGAAAAAAAAGAAAGAAAAATGAATAGAAAAGAAAATGTAATGAAATCTTATTAACTGCTAAATCCAAGTGATGAGTGTACGAAAAATATGCTTGAAGTTTTTATAATAAAAACTAAAAGGAGCTCTGTTTTGAATCTGCCAAATTTGGGGTACTTATTAGATGTGCAACTGGAAGTGTTAAGTAGAAAGTTGGACATATAAATCTGGTGCTCTGGGAAAGACAGTAGTAGTTTTTCAGCCATGGAACTGGATAAGGTCTCTTAAGAGTTGGGAGAGAAAAAAAAGTAGGAGGTTCCAGGACAGAGTCTTTGCACACCCAACCTGTGAAGGTGAAGCAGCAGAGGAGTCAGTTGTGAAGATAAAGAACATGCAGCAAATGAATGGGTCAGGAAGAAAACAGAGTTAAGTATGGTGTTAGAAAAAAATTATTTCAAAAAAAGATGGTTGGGACAGGGAGCTTACGCCTATAATCCCAGCACTTTGATGGGCTGAGGTGGGAGGATTAGATGAGGCCAGCAATTTAAGACCAGCCTGGCAACATAGCAAAACCTGCCTCTATAAATAAGGAAAAAAAAAAAAAATTAGCTGGGTACAGTGCCAGGTGCCTATAGTCTCAGCTACTCAAGAGGCTGAGGCCGGAGGATCACTTGAGCCCAAGGCTAGAGGCTGCAGTGAGCTATGATTACACTACTGCACTCTAGCCTGGGCAACAGAGCCAGTCTCTATTTCTCTAAAAAAAGAAATTAAACAACAACAAGAAGAAAAAAAGCCATGATGTCTAAGGTTTCTAAGAAGTGAGAAATGACCACTAAATTTAGAGATCTGAGGTCAAAAGTGACCATCACAAAAGCAGTTACAGTAGAGTTCATAAGATGGAATTTTTTTTTTCTTTTTAGACCAGAGTTTTGCTTTGTTCTTGGCTAGAGTGCAGTGGCATCATGATAGCCTGACTGCAGTCTCAAACTCTTGGGCTCAAGCAATCTTCTACCTTGGTCTTCATAGTAGCCGGTACTACTGAGGTGCACAATGCCATGCCTAGCTAATTTTTGTTTTTTTTTCGTAGAGATGAGGGTCTCACTTTTGCTCAAGCTCGTCTTGAACTTCTAACATCAAGCGATCCTCCCTCCCAGAGTGCTAAGATTACAAGCTTGAGCCACCTTGCTGGGCCAGAAACCTTTTGATAATAGAAAACACATCTGCACTTTAAAAAATTGTATACATACTCTACAAAGTTCAATATATACTTTTATGGGTTTTGTTCACCTGTTTACAAGTTTCCTTTTTTTTTTTTTTTTTTTTATTTTTTTGGGGGATGCTATCCTCCTGCCTCAGCCTCCCAAGTATAGGTGTGCTGTCACCACACCCGGTTAATTTTTCTATTTTTTTAATAAAGATGGGGTCTCAGGCTGGTCTCAAATTCTAGGCCTCAAGCAATCCTTCTAATTTGGCCTCTTGACGTGCTAAAATTACAGGCATGAGCCACCATGCCAGGTCCACTTCTATGTTATTCTTCCATTGTATTATAGTTAGTCACAATCCCTTCTGGGAAGATTAGGGCATTTCATCAAACATTTAAACATTAAAGCCCTTCAGAGTTAAATAACTATTAACCATTACTTACACAGCCATCATGCACATTTAAGGTTGCTTCAAGTTTTAATCTTTGGATAAATTCTCTTCTTCCTGTTTAAAAAGAAAGAAAAATACTAAATAAATCATACAACTTGAATGTGAGAAAAGTATGATACTGAAGAGCCTAGGATATGGCATAATAAGGTAAATTCAGGCTCTAATGTCAGCTTCAGCATTTATAACCTGAGTGATATTGGACAACTTAACCTCCTCTTAAGCCTTAGCTTCCTAATTAAATACTTATCTTTTATGGGAATTATAAAAAAATTATTCAATCTATAGCTTTCATATGAAGGCTAAAACCCAGTTATAGCACAAGAAATGGGAAAAGGGGCAAGGGAGGGGAGGGGAGGGGGGAGGATGG
>CAUYON010123869.1:0-10101 GCA_963573935.1 Arctocebus calabarensis | reverse complement strand
AGAAGATGGTCATTGAACAACAGTCTCCTAAAATAAAATAACTTCCAGCCCAGGATAATGTATCCAGCTAAACTGAATTTTATTTGTGATAGAGAAATCAAATACTTTAATGAAATAGACATGTTGAAGAAATTTGCCATCACTAAACCAGCTCTCCAGGATATTCTTGGACTCATACTCCACAATGACCAGCACAATACTCTACCTCCAAAATAAACTCACCCAGAAATATTTAAACAAAACCCAACTTCCACAGTGGTGATAGGACTAATAATGTCCACTGGACATCCAAAAATCATCACACCCAAAACACAACCAGGCTTACCAATTCTCTCAATTAATGTGAATGGTTTAAATCATCCCCTAAAGAGGCACAGGATGGCTGCCTGGATACCTAAACTCAGACTGGATATCTGCTGTATACAAGAATCTGACCTGACCTTCAAGGATAAAAATAGACTTAGGGCGAAGGAAGGGACTTGTATCATATAGGCAAATGGAAACCAGAAAAAAAGCAAGGGTTGCAATTTTAATAGCAGATACAATTGGCTTTAAACCAACAAAGATAAAGAAAGATAAGGAAGGTCACTACATATTCATCAAGGAAAACACCCAACATGAAGAGATTTTGAAAACTAACATTTACGCACCTTACCAGAATGCACCTCACTTCATAAAGCAGATCCTAATGGATATGAACAACATGATATCTTCCTGCACTATAATAATTGGAGATTTTAAAACCCCTTTGACAGTATTGGATGGATCCTCCAAGAAACTAAACAAAGAAATATTAGACTTAAACCTGACCCTAGAATAAATAGAGTTTACAGACCTCTACAGAACATTTCACCCTAATAAAACTGAATATATATTCCTCTCATCAGCCCATGGGTCATCCTCCAAAATAGAACATATGCTAGGACACAGTCTAACCTTAGCAAATTTAAAAGTGTAGAAATTATTCCTTGCATCTTATCAGACCACCATGGAATAAAAGTTGAACTCAACGGCAATGGGAATCTTCATATTCAAACAAAGTCATGGAGGCTAAATAATCTTAGGCTGAATGATAGCTGGGTCAAAATGAGATTAAGAAGGAATTCACAAAATTTTTGGAACAAAGTGATAATGAAGACACAGATTATCAAAACCAGTGGAATACTGCAAAGGTGGTCCTAAGAGGGAAATTTATAGTATTGGAAGCCTTCATCAAGAAAACAGAAAGAGAGGAAGCCAACAACTTAATGGATCATCTCAAGCAACTGGAAAAGGAAGAACATTGCAACCCCAAACCTAGCAGAAAAAAAGAAATAGTCAAAATTAGGGCAGAATTAAATGAAATTGAAAACAAAAGAATCATTCAGAAGATCAAAGTAACAAAAAGTTGGTTTTTTGAAAAGATTAACAAAATTGATAAACTTTGGCCAACCTAACCAGAAATAGAAAAGTAAAATCTCTAATATTGTCTATCAGAAATAATGAAGGAGAAATAACAACAGACAGAAATTCTGTCTGTCTTCAGAAATTCAAAAAATCCTCAATGATTACTAAAAAAAATCTATATTCCTAGAAATATGAAAGTCTGAAGGAAATGGACCAATACCTGGAAGCACACCATCTTCCTAGACTCAACTAGAAAGAACTAGAAATCTTGAATTGACCTGTATCAACCACTGAAATAGCATCAACAATACAAAATCTCCCTAAAAAGAAAAGTCCAGGACCAGTTGGCTTCACATACGAATTCTATCAAACCTTTCAAGAGGAATTAGAACCTATATTATACAACATTTTCCAAGCACAGAAAAAGAAAGAATACTTCCCAACACATTCTATGAAGCAAATATCATTCTATGAAGCAAAATTCTATGAAGCCCAACAGGAAAGGATCCAACAAAGAAAATTATAGACCAATATCAAAAATGAATATCGATGCAAAAATATTCGATAAGCTCTTAGCAAATAGGATTCAACACACATCAAAAACATTATACATCATGATCAAGTTGGTTTTATTCCAGGGGTACAGGTTTGGTTCAACATAATGCAAATCTATACATATAATACATCACATTAATAAAATAAAAAACAAAGACCATATGATTCTCTCAATTGATGCAGAAAAAGCCTTCGATAATATCCAGCATCTTTTCATGATCAGAATTCTTGAGAAAATAGGCATAGAAGGGACATTTCTTAAACTAATAGAGGCATATTGAATGCTGTAAAATTGAAAACATTTCCACTCAGATCAGTAATGAAGCAAGGATGCCCACTGTCTCCACTGCTATTCAAAATAGTAATGGAAGTCTTTTTTCATTGCAATCAGGCAAGAGAAGGTGATCAAGTGTATCCAAATAGGGTCAGAGGATATCAAATTCTCACTCTTCGTTCATGATATGATCCCCTACTTGGAAAATCCTAGGGATTCAAATTCAAATTCTTGATCCTTAGAAGTGATCAAGAAATACAGAAGCATTTCAGGATACAAAATCAATACTTACAAGTCAGTACCTTTTATGTATGTCAACAATAGTTAAGCTGAAAAAACAATCAAGAACTCTATTCCTTTTACAATAGTGCCAAAGCAGATGAAATATCTGGGAATTTATCTAACAAAGGACATAAAACTCACTATAAGGAGAACTATAAAGCTCTGAGAAAAGAAATACCTGAAGATGTTAACAAATGGAAAAACACACCATGTTCATGGCTGGGAAGAATCAACATTGTGAAAATGTCCATACTACCCAAAGCAATCTACAGATTTAAGGCAATCTCTATTAAAGCACCATTGTCATACTTTAATGAACTTGAAAAATAGGTATCAGAAAAAAACCTTGAATAGCTAATACATTACTCAGAAATAAGAACAAATCAGGAGGTATCACATTGCCAGACTTCAGGCTATACTATAAATCTATAGTGGTCGAAACAGCATGGTACTGGCACAAAAACAGAGAGGTTGATTTATGGAACAGAACAGAGAACCAAGGGATGAAGCCAGCTACTTACCATCATTTGATCGTCAACAAATCTATAAAAAATATTCAGTGGGGGAAAGACTCCCTATTTAACAAATGGTGCCGGGTGAACTGGCTGGCCCCCTGTAAGAAGACTGAAACTGGACCTCAATCTTTCACCATTAATAAAAATTGATTCTCACTGGATAAAAGATTTAAACTTAAGACATGAAACTATAAAAATACTAGAAAAGAGTGCAGGGAAACACTTTGAAGAAATTGGCCTGGGAGAATACTATATGAGGAGGACCCCCTGGGCAATTGAAGCAACACCAAAAATACATTACTGGCATCTCATCAAACTAAAAAGTTTCTTTGCACAGCCAAGAACACAGTAAGTAAAGCAAACAGATAACTTTCAGAATGGGAGAAGATTTTTGCAGGTTATGCTTCTGACAAAGGTCTGATAACTAGAATCTAGAGAGAACTCAAACTAATCAATAAAAAAAGAATAAGGAACCCCATTTCTATGTGGGCAAGAGACTTGAACTGAAACTTCTCTAATGAAGACAAGCACATGGCCTACAAACACATGAAAAAATGCTCATCTTCCTTAATCATTAGAGAAATGCAAATCAAAACCACTTTGAGATATCATTTAACTTCAGTAAGATTAGTCCACATCACAAAAACCCCAAACTACAGATATTGGTGTGGATGTGGAAGGAAGGGAATGCTTCTACACTGCTGGTGGGAATGCAAGCTAATATGACTTTTTTGGAAAAAAAGTTTGGTGAACACCCAAGGAACTAAAAGTAGATGTACTGTTTGATCCAACAATTTCTCTACTAGGTGATCAAAAATTATTTCCAGATGATCAAAAATTATTTTACAACAAAGACATTTGCAACAGAATGTTTATTGGAGCCCAATTCATAATAGCCAATACATAGAAGCAGCCCAAGTGTCCATCTATCCATGAATGGATTAACAAATTGTGGTATATGTACACCATGGAATACTATGCAGCCATAAAGAGATGGAGACTTCTAATCTTTTCTGTATATATGTTCCTGGATGGAGCTGGAACATATTCTTCCTAGTAAAGTATCTCAAGAATAGAAAAAACGTATCCAATGTACTCAATACTACTATGAAATCAATATATAACCACGTACACACTCACATGAATGGCAAAACATAACTATAGTCCATAAAGTAGAAGTGAAGAGGAGAGAGAGGAGAGAGGAGGGGCAATATGGGAAGATGGAGGGTATTTGGGGGGACCTCACCTAATGAGCATGATGCAATGGTAAATTTCAAAACTATTAAGAAGTGAGTATAATCGAGATGGATGTGTTACTTAGTTCAATGTAAGAATTTCACATTGTATATCGAAGTAGTACCCTGAACCCCACAAATGCATCAATGTACAAAGTTATGATTTAATACAAGTTATTAAAAAAAAATAAGCATTAAAGACTAGCACTCTAAGTTGCAAAACCCAGTTAGGTCTAATTGGTCTTTTATCTATCTGGTTCTAAAATCCATGAATTTAATAAATTGGTCTTTCTAAGGAATTGGAATATAGGCCCTTCTCTGTCCTTCAGGCTTCTCTTTTGTCCCCACCATTAGACATTTCAATGCCATAGTGTGCCATGTCATTCTCTCTCTGCTTTTTCAATACATACATCCTATGAGGAGCATGATCTTTTCTCATCAAGTTTACATTCTGCTGAAAGACAGTACTACACAATGAAGTCAACAAATAAAGTACTTTAAGAAAATCACAAATGCTTGGGAAAAATCAAAATCAAAAACAAAAACAAGGGATGGTGAGGACCCCTTCAGAACAAGTGTTTGGTCTGATACTGGAGGATGTAGAGAAATTATCCAGAGGAAATAGAGGAAAAATTGTCTCCTGAGGTGAGAAGGGCTTGATATATTAGAAGAGTAAAAGAGGGCTGAGTGGAACTGTCATACAACGAGTAAGGAGGGGTGGGCCAGGCCCATTCTAAGGAAAATTGCTATAACACCTTCTTCTTTCACCACACTAATCATCAAATCAATGTCATCAGTTAGTCAGGCAAGTTTGTTTCTAAATTGTTTAACCCTTTCAATTCTATTTGACAGAATTCTTGAGATTGGTGAGTTACTAGCTTATCTAGAATGAGAACATTAGAAGTTAATAATTAAGCATTTCTGTCGGAAAGCATAGGTCACTCCTTTAAAATCATCCTTTATGTATCCAGAAGGCCAAAAATCACATTAAAATAAAGATACTTGCACCAGAATTTTTATTGCAGCCCAATTCATAATTGCTAAGTCATGGAAAAAGCCCAAGTGCTCATAGACCCATGAATGGATTAGTAAATTGTGGTATATGTACACCATGGAATATTATGCAGCCTTAAAGAAAGATGGAGACTTTACTTCTCTCATGTTTATATGGATGAAGCTGGAACATATACTTCTTAGCAAAATATCTCAAGAATGGAAAAAAAATATCCAATGTACTCAGCCCTATGATGAAACCAATTTATAGCTTTCATATGAAAGCCATAACCCCTATAGCCCAAGAATATGGGGAAAGGCGAGAGGGAGGGGAGGGGCGGGGGGACGATGAGTGAGGGGAAGGTAATTGGTGGGACCACACCTACAGTGCATCTTACAAGGGTACATGTGAAATTTACTAAATGTAGACTATAAATGTCTTAATACAATAACTAAGAAAATACTATGAAGGCTATGTTAACCAGTTTGATTAAAGTATTTCAAATTGTACATAAATCCAGCACATTGTACCCCAGGATTGCATTAATGTACACAGCTATGATTCAATAAATAAAATAAAATAAAATAAAATCATTCTTTAGGACTTAGGATTCTTAATCAAGCAAGTGGCCTCGAAAAAGCATTGCCTATGGCAATGATACACTCATAAATGAGAAGGTAGACCAAGCCTGAACTTTGTTGCTTTGGAAGCCAGACAGATTAACATTTATAATGTTAACAGATCAAACAGTCAGGGTGACAGAGCAGGCCTGATGACAAATAGGCACAAATATTGTGATATGATAAGGTGTGAGGGGATCATGGTAAGTTGGAAAACAATGCATCTTTTCTAAAAGTGTCAGCCATTATAGAGTTCCAGACAATTAATATTCATTTGTGTGAGAGGCCCTAGTGTGGTCAGAACTTCTGATTTGGTCATCAGAAGCAGGAATTAGTGTTTGGAGGTGAACTCTCAAGAACAGTTTGGAAGTTGGCAAGTGACAAAAAAACATTTCAGTTAAGGAAAACACATTTCTAGGCTGCATTAGCCCATTGGTTGCTGGTTCTCAAACTTTAATTTAATCTTGGAGCTCAGCTGATATTTAAGACAGAAACACAACCATCAAGCTGTTAAAACTTGTCCTAATATTTTATAAGAGTTACACATCTAGCAATGCCCAATGTCACATAGATTATCAAGCCTCTGGGAATTTCAAGTTCTTGCTACCGTGTTAGTTAATTTATATCAAATCCAGCAACAGTTAGTTAGCTAAACGATACTAAGTTCTAAGACAAAGAAGAAAACCAATACCACAAGGATATATTTTAATGGCGAATACTCTTACTTGTAATATGTATTTTTACTTGAATAAACACCCATATACTACTTGTTGATAGTCTTGAATGTAACAAAAACACTGCAGGTGACAGCAGCAGATTGTTTCCTATACTTTTTAATTGAACAAAATCATCTCAGTTTAAACAGAAAAAAAAAAACAAATAGAAGAAAAACAGCAGTTGAATCACTCAGGTTTCCATTTTTCAAACAATAAGTAGTCCCTGATGTCTATTACATTAATTCTCCAGAAAGAGACTGGCTGCATGAAACTGGAGGAAGGTTGTTAGGAGCCCAGGTTACCTGCAGGTGACGGGGTTCCCCCAGTTTCCCTGGGTGGCAGCATGCAAGTTCTAGCTGAACTCCCCAAGCTACACTGGGCCACTGAACACTCCAGAATGCTTAGAGATGTTACAGCCACACATGGCTGTAAACAGTTCAAGGAGAAATATCTGTTACAGGAGTGCCGGTAATCTTAGGCTCCCTATGATGATCACGCACTGGTCAAGAGATCCTGGTTGTTTTTTGTCACACGTTGCCTGTCTGGTCACTGTGACATAATGACCATCAGGTTCCATACAGTATGAGATGTGTATGTGTGTGTCTCTAGGCCGGAGGGTCTGTTTTTCCTTGCTAGTGTTTATTTTAATAGAAAAATTTCATGTCTGACCTACACCTGGCTGCTATCCAAGAATTAAATATAGCAATTTGTTACAGTAATAGTCCTCCAGAGTCCTTCAGCAAAAACACAAACTATTTATTTTAAGTTATGCTTAAAGGTGTATTTCATTTTTAAGTCTCATCTCTGGGACACGATATATTGTAGGCAGCTTTTGCTCTTTTCAGTAGCATAAGCAATTTACCTGAATAGCTTCTTCCCCAGCCTGGCCCCTCTCTCTTGCTAATGTTTACCATTTGAATAATCACGTCTGAATTTTATTTGTGATCATTTTATCTGAAAAAAGTAATGATTGTACACAGGGAAAGAATATTCCTTCTCCTCCCTCGCAACACTTTCAAGATTTTTCAGTACTACTTTGTGTTAGGGCAAAGAAAAAAAAATTTTCACAATACAATTTCCAAATAAATAATTTCACTTGTTCTTTAAATGCATATCAATTTTACCAAATTATTCTTAATTTCTAACCAGATGCTTAAAATACTACTTTTTAGGCAGTGCTTGCAATTTCTATTCTTTTCTTGTTTCCTATTCTGTCATGATTTTAGGAGTCAAGTATAATGTACACATTGAGAGTATTTGTGGTACAGCAATTTTTTTTAGTACTTTAGATTTTGTGTTTAGTTTCCTAAGGCTGTTGTAACAAACCATCGCAAACTGGGTGACTTGAAACAACAGGAGTTTATTTTCACACTGTCCTGTAGGCTGGAGTCAGAATTCCAGGTGTTGGCAGGACCACGCTCCTGCTGCAGACTCTGGAGGAGTGTCTCTCTTACCTCCTCCAGTCCGTGCGGGCCTCTGGCGTCCCTGGGCTTGCCGCAGCACAAATTATCTGTTTTTACTTCTGTCTTCACAAGTCCTTGTCCCCTCTGTCTGTAACTCTGTGTCTCAAATATCTTTCTGCCTGTCTCTTATATCAGCCATTGGATGTAGGGTCCACCTTAAATTCAGAATGGTGTTCTCTCACCTTATTTTAATGACATCTGTGAAGATCATAATTTCAAATAAGGTAAAAATTTGAGATTCTAGGTGAACATATCTTTCGCAGGGAGATTACAATGGAACCACCACAGGTTGATTTAAATTGATTTTTTAAGATCACCATAGCTATCTTCTGGTTTTTCTTGTATAACTTTTTCTTCTTCCCATGACTTCATTTGTTTTTTTTTTTTTTGAGACAGAGCCTTAAGCTGTTGCTCAGGATAGAGTGCGGTGGCATCACATCTCATAGCAACCTCCAACTCCTGGGCTCAAGCGATTCCCCTGCTTCCACCTCCCAAATAGTTGGGACCACAGGCGTCTGTCACAGGCTCAGCTATTTTTTGTTGCAGCCATTGTTGTTTGGAAGGCCCAGGCTGGATTTGAACCCACCAGCTCAGGTGTATGTGGCTGGTGCCTTAGCTGCTTGAGCCACAGTTGCCGATTGTTTTATGGGATCTATAAATGATCTTCAAAAAAGTAAGGGTGCCAATTATATTCTGAATAAAGTCTAGTTGTATTCAGTGGAAGAAAAATGATTTTTTATTGAAAAAATGATTAGAATATATAATTTTGCAATTATATTTTATTATGCTCTCTATAATATTATTCAATTACATTCTATAAGTAATGCTTAAGAAACATACCTAGTATAGTTGAACTAACTAAATTATTATATACTAAAGTGACTACCATTCCATTATTAATTTACCTTCTTGAAAAATAGTTATTAATACTGGAAAGTATGAACAACTTTAGGTGAAGAATTTAGTCTTTATATCATATTTTTTGTATATTTTAATGGTTATTACCTCTGATTGATGATACATTAAAATTTGTAGTCTTTTTACCTATTTTAAAATTTTCTATGATAAGATGGCTTTTCATTCATAATTTTAAAAATGATTCTTTAAAATATTCCTTACATAGACTACCATTTCCAAAATTCTTAATTTTGATGTTAGGAATGTCTTTTTTCTCCTAACTATTGCCTGCCTCTGGACTGATTTTTTTTTTTTAAAGATAAAAGTAACAATTAGCTTGAATTTGTACAGCATTTACTGCGATTCTGGTCATTCATTTATTTATTCCATGGAATGTTTCCCTTGTTCCTGCCCTTTACCACATATAGGGGGACAAATATGAGTGAATAATAGTTTTTGTGCTAAGGAACTTGCTGTAGATCACAGGAGACCATCAAGGGAGTCAGGGACTGAAGTGCCGTGTGATGTGAAGGGACGGGGGCGGCACACACCCAGGGCCAGGGGGACACACCATGCAGGTCGGGAGAGGCAGCAGGGCTGACTGCTGAAGGAAGAGACTGACGTCAAGAAGGGAGGAAAGCACCGTCCCTCACACAGTTAACAATGGTTCAGAGGCCTGAAGGGCCTGAGGTTTTGAAGGTAGTGTAGGAAGTTTTGGAAGTGGTAAGAGATGCAGCAGAGGACAAAATAAGGGCATTACCTGCTCTTGGAAGTCCATGGACAATCAATGAAAACTGAGAAATGGAATGGGTATAGGTGTCTTGGATTTTCTTTTTTTTTTAATTTTATTATCTTTATTATTAAATCATAGCTTACATAGCTTTATTATTAAATCATAGCTTACATAGCTTTATTATTAAATCATAGCTTACATAGCTTTATTATTAATCATAGCTTGATTGTACATTAGTGCAATCAAGGGGTACAATGTGCTGGTTCCATATACAATCTGAACTATGTTCATCAAACTGATTAACAGAGCCTTCCTGGCATTTTCTCAGTTATTATATGAAGACATTTGTATTCTGCATTTAGTAAGGTTCACCTGAAAATAGTTCAGATTGTATATAAAACCAGCACATTATACCCTTTGATTGCACTATT
>CAUYON010123862.1:0-42455 GCA_963573935.1 Arctocebus calabarensis | reverse complement strand
TTTCTCTATCTCTTTGAGCATTTGGGAGCGTTCGAAGTCTCTGTCTTCAGTTTCAGAGATCCTTTCTTCTGCTTGCTCCATTCTGTTATTGAGAGATTCTACTGTATTTCTCAGATCTTTGAGGGCTACAACTTCTTTTCTCAATGTGTCAAAATCTTTGGCCATTTTCACTTTGAACTCATTCAGTTCTTGAGACATATTTTGGGTCTTTTGGATTACTCTTTGAAATTCTAATTCCATCTTTTCCTCCATTGAGCTGATCTTAGTTGCTATCCAGACTCTGAATTCAACTTCTGACATCTCAGCCATTTGCTTATGCAAGGGATCTTGTGCTTCATCTACCTTGTCATTCCTTTGGGGAGAGTTGATCTACTCTGGTTATTCATATTGCCAGAGTTTTTCTTTTGATTCCGCCTCATGATTATTTTTCTCTATTGCCTATGACCTTCCTCAGCGTTGGGGAGGTGTCTCTCCCAGATCAGACCCTGGCAGAATCGCTCTGTTGTTACTGGATCTTTGTAGGGTGTGACCCTGTGTTTCTAATGATTTCTCAAACCCTGCAGGGTGGAGAGCTTAAATCCTCCTCAGCCTGCTTAGAAGACACTTTAAATTGCTAACTTGGGCTAAGCCAAAGCTTTCCCAGGAAAGCGCTGTGGCTGGGATCACTCCTTGAATGGCTATCCACTTACCCAGTGTGCCAAAACCGGTCTCACCCTATGCCCCTGAGGGCTAAGGCTGTAAGGCGTCTCAGTCCCTGCCTTTAGGCTGCTTAGTGACTAGATTACCTGCTCCTGCCCAATGCCTGTTTTGCGACCCTGAGGGTGGAGCTTGCCAGGGCATTTCTCCTACGATGGCTCCACACAGCCCACCACCAAACACTGGCAGCTCCGTCTGGCTTGGTGGCCCAGTCTCGGGCCCCAGACAACACTCAAAAAACCCCACACTCCTGCCCAAGTTCTCCCAAGGCAGTTCAACCGAGTGTCAAGTCCAAAAGAAACCCAAACAGCTCACAGGCAAGGCCCTTTCAGCCTGCAGTCCCACTGCTGCCCCACCCACAGCCACCGACAGGATCAGACCAAAGGAACAGACGCAACCACTTGCCCAGTCTCCGCCGCTTTAGCCTTCCTCAGGGTGTCCAGAAGCCTCACACTGTCTCCCTGTGTCCCCAAAGGGAAGTTTCTGGGCAGATCCTGACTGGCAGAGATGCCTGAAGTCTTGTCTCCCCAGTCTCACTGTGCCCAGCCTCAAGGAAGCTGTTACTCATCTGCCATCTTGCCATTCCCCCCCCCCCCCCCCAGCTTGCTTTTCTATGTTTAGTAGAGACAGGGTCTCAGTTTTGCTCAGGTTGGTCTTGAGCTCCTGAGCTCAGGAGATCCACCTGCCTTGGCCTCCCAGAATGCTGGGATTACAGGCATGAGTCATCATGCCCAGCCTGTTTCCATAACTTTTAAATTGATATGGTATCAGAAGACCAAATCCTCCTGTGCTTATATATTTAATAAAGACAAAATAAAAAAACCTGTAGGATGGGAAATTTTATAATGTGAATGAAAATTTTGATAGTTTTTGATAAAAATATGTTAGAACCAACTTCATTTTAGTGATTGTTAGCAGTAATAAAAAATTAAAAGAAAAAAAAGTTAAAAGATGGTTTGGTGGTGTTAGTGTATGCATGTATATTCTTGTTGATTTGTGAATTTCTGGGAAGATGAAATGAGGTAAAACTGTATTTCTCCTTTAAATGTTTTTTCTGTTCAAGGGATTGAAATGTTAATTTGCATCAGATAATAGCCATTGGTTTGAATTTAAAGCTCACGGGTAGGATTATATTGTTTCATTATCATATCTTGGTCTTTTTTGCAGAAGTGATGCAAACAATGATGTTTTAAACTACCTGAATTCTGTTTCTGAAATTTCTTAAGGTTGTGTGTTTGTGGAATTATGTTATAAATGGTGGCTGGGTCCCCAATAGAGCCTGTTCAGTTATTTAATTCCTAAACTGGCTAATTTACTTTCTGTGTATACTGTGAAAAATGGTACAATGTATTGTTGCTGCACTGTTAATTTAATAAACTGTAATTGCAGCATAACTTTATAAAGACTCAATTTTAAATAGTTAAAAACTTTTGGGGAAAATTGATTGGATTTTGTAAGATAATACAGAAATACAGGCTATGGAGATGTGAAGGGAACTCTTTGACACCAATTCTGTATTTTGTCTAAAATATATTTAAAAAGTCGTTATAGGCTATGTGTTGTGGCTCATGCCAGCACTTTGGCAGGTCAAAGTGTGAGGACTGCTTGAGGTCAGGAGTTTAGAAGCAGCCTGGGAACATTAGCAAAACCCTAGCCCTAGGGTGGTGCGTGCTTGTAGTTCTAGCTTCTTAGGAGGCTGAGGGAGGAGGATTGCTCAAGCCCAGGAGGTGAAGGTTGCAGTGAGCTATGATGTTGTCAGTGCACTTAAGCAGGGCAATAGTGAGACTCTGTTTATCAAAAGGAAACAAACAGGCGGTGGAGTAATAGTTTCTTTGCAACTGGGCACAGTGAGTCTGGGGAGAGAAGCCTCTAGGCATCTCTGGCTGGTGGGATCTGCCCAGAAACATCCCTTTGGGGACACTGGTTGTTAGCGGGAGACTTTTGGACCCCATGTGGAGGACAAACGCAGAGGAGGACAAACGCAGTGGAGAACTGGCAAGTGTTTTCATGTGTTCGTTCTGTCCATCCCACTGGCAGTTGTAAGTACAGCAGCAGTGAGATTGCAAACTGGAAAGGCCTTACTTGTGAGCTGTTTTGGTGTTTTTGGACTTGGCTTTCAGCTGAACTACCTTGGGAGACCTTGGGTAAGAGTGTGGAGGACTTTAAGTGTTGTCTGAGGCCCCAGATTGAGCCGCTGAGCTGGAGGGAGCTAATAGTGTTTGGCTGTGGGCTGCGTGCAGAGCCATTGTGGGAGAACTGCCCTGGCAAACTCTGCCCTCAGGGTAGCAGAGCAAGGATTGGGCAGCAGCAAGTAATCTAGTGACTGAGCAGCCTAAAGGCGGGGACCGAGAAGCCTCACAGCCTATGCCCTCAGGGCATATCCACTTACTCAGTGTGCCAAAACCAGTGATTTTGGCACACTGAGTAAGTGGATAGCCACTTAGGAGTGATCCCAGCAACAAGTGCTTTCCTGGGAAAGCTTCTGCTTAGCCAAGGTTAGCAGTTTAAAGTTCCCTTTTAAGTGAGCTGAGGAGAAATTTAGGCTGTCCACCCTGCAGGGTTTGAGAAATCAGCAGAGGCCTCTACTCTCCATCTCGTACAGCTGTACCAGCACTGTGATTAACATCTCATACCCCAGAAGATCACCTGTTGCCCAGATAATATCCAGCAAGATATCTATAGTGGGTTTTTTTTTTTGTTTTTATTTTAACATTTTCCCTATAGATTTTTCCTTTTCTTTTTTTTTCACTTTCATTTCTTCATTTTTCTAGTTTAAATAACAATTTCCCATAGTTGCCTTTTTCAACAATTAGAACTTCATTTTTGCTAGCGTTGCTACCCCTATTATTTGGTTTTCCCCCCAATTTTATCCTGCAAAGTTTTCTGTTTGCTAGTTTTAGTTTGATTTATAGCATTTTTGCCTTTCCTCTCTACTTGGTGGAGGTGGGGAACTGTGTCCGAACAGGCTAGCAAAGAGTTGCTGACATGAAGGGAACCACCCAACCTGGCACCCCTAGAGGTTGGGTATCTTTAAGGTTGAGTCAGAGTACCCTACTGTACATCTGTATTGCTCCTATCTCCCTCTTTCTGTGACTCTCTTCTTTTTGTCAATATTCACTTTTACCCACCCCCTCTCCTCTCTCCTTTTTCTTTTTTTCTTTTTTCTTTCTTTTTTCCCTTCTTGCTCTTTAGTCTTCTCAGCCTTCTGGTCCAAGGACTCATCAAAACCCTAGTCCAGAGGCACAGAAACTTAAAGATCTGGAGGAAGTGAAAGGAAAATTAGGACAAGGTAATAGATTAAAAAAAAAAAAATCACTCATGAGGAATAATCGGCAGAAGACTCCAGACAACATGAAAACCAGTCCAGAGCAACCTCCCCCCACCAAGGGACTGTGAGGTAGCTACTGCAGAGGATTCCACCTATAAAGAAATGTTAGAAATGACAGAAAGGGAATTTAGAATACAGATGATGAAAACAATGAAGGAAATGATGGAAAAAATGGAGGAAACTGCTGATAAGATGGAAAATAACCAAAAGGAAATCCAAAAACAGAATCAAATAAGGGATGAATGATATGAAGAATATAGAAAGGATATATAAGAGCTGAAGGAACCGAAGCAGTCAGTAAAGGAACTTAAAGATGCAATAGGAAGTATCAACAACAGATTAGACCATGTAGAAGAAAGAAACTCAGTAGAGGACAAAGCTCTTGAGCTAACTCAGATAGTTAAAGAGGCAGAAAAGAAGAGAGAGAAAACAGAATGTTCACTGACAGAATTATGGAACTTTATGAAGCATTTAAATATACGAGTTATAGGTATCCCAGAAAGGAAAGAAGAATGCCCCTGGGGAATGGAAGCCATACTAGAGAATATTATAAATGAAAATTTCCCAAATGTCACCAAAGATTCTGACACACTTCTTTCAAACGCATTATCAGATCCCAGGTTGCCTCAACTCTAACCGAGCTTCTCCGAGACACATAGTGATGAACCTGTCCAAAGTCAAGACAAAAGAAAAGCTGCTTCAAGCTGCTGGGAGTAAGCGCTAGTTGACTGACAGGGGAAAATCCATCAGGGTGACTGCAGGCTTCTATAATGAAACTTTCCAAGCAAGAAGACAATGGTCATGTACCTTTAATCTACTTAAACAGAACAATTTCCAGCCCAGAATTTAATATCCTGCTAAGCTAAGCTTTAAAATTGATGGAGAAATCAAATCATTTACTGACATGCAAACATTGAAGAAATTCGCCACAACAAGACCAGCTCTACAGGAAATACTTCAATCTATTCTACACACTGACCATCACAATGGACCAACAGCAAAGTAAGAACTAAGAAATGAAAGGGCAGAACCTACGTTCCACAATGATAAAACTAAGTACTGAACTCTCACAAAATAAGATGAATAGAACACTACTGCACTATCATTTATCTCAATGAATCTTAATGGCTTAAATTCCTCACTGAAGAGGCATAGATTGGGTGACTGGATTAATAAACACAAGCCATCCATTTGCTATCTGCAGGAAACACACCTAGCTGCAACAGACTAATTAAAACTCTGAGTTAAGGGTTGGAAAACAATTTTCAGGCAAACGGAACTCAAAAGAAAAGTGGAGTTGCAATCTTATTTTCAGATACATGTGGATTTAAAGCAAGCAAAGTCAAAAAAGACAAAGATGGTCACTTTTATTGGTCAAGGGAAAAATGCAACAAGAAGATGATTCAATACTAAATATTTATGCACCCAATTTAAATGCTCCCAGAGTCTAGAAACAGACCTTTCTCAGTCTGAGCAATATGATATCCTATAATACCATATTAACAGGGGACTATAACAGTCCTCTTACAGAGCTGAACAGATTCTGCAAACAGAAATTAAACAAAGATATACGGGACTTAAATGAGACCCTAGAACAACTATGCTTGATAGACACGTCTAGAACACTCTATCCCACAGATTAAGAAGATACATTCTTCTTATTGCCCCATGGAACATTTTCCAAAATTGATCATATTCTAGGACACAAAACAAATCTCAACAGAATCAAATGAATTGAAATATTACCTTGCATCTTCTCAGACCACAAGGCATTAAAGGTGAAACTCAACTCCAACAAAAACATTCAACCCCACACAAAGGCATGGAAATTAAACAACCTTCTGTTGAATGGCAGTTGGGTGCAGGAAGAAATAAAAGAAGAAATCATTAACTTCCTTGAGCACAACAACAATGAAGACACAAACTACCAAAACCTGTGGGATTTACTGCAAAAGCAGTTTAGAGAGGAAATGTATCACTTTAGATGCTTACATTTGAAAAACAGAAAGAGAGTGCATCAACAAACTCATAAGCTATCTTATGGAATTGGAAAAAGAAGAACAATCTGAGCCTAAATTCAGCAGAATAAAAGAAATATCCAAAATTAAACCAGAGGTCAATGAAATTGAAATCAAAAGAATCATTCAGACAATTAATGAAAAGAAGTTGTTTTTTTCAAAAAATAAATAAAATAAATAAACCTTTGGCCAGACTAACTGGAAATAGGAAAGTAAAATCTCTAGTAACCTTAATCAGAAATGATAAAGGGGAAACAACAACTGATGTTACAGAGATATAAGAGATCATCTCTGAATACTTCCAGAAATTCTATGTCTAGAAATTTGATAATGTGAAGGAAATGGATCAATATTTGGAATCACACCCTCTCCCTAGACTTAGCCAGAAAGAAATAGAGCTCCTGAACAGACCAAGTTCAAACACTGAGATTACAGGAACAATTAAAAGTCTTCCAACAAAAAAATGCCGTGGACCTCCCATTTGATCCTGCAATCCCATTACTGGGCATCTACCCAGAATGAAAAAAATCCTTTTGTCATAGGGACACTTGCACTTGCAGTGTTTATTGCAGCTTAATTGACAATTGCCAAAATGTGGAAACAGCCTAAATACCCACCAACCCAGGAATGGATTAAGAAGCTGTGGTATATGTACACTATGGAATATTATTCAGCCATTAAAAAATGGAGACTTTATATCCTTTGTATTAACTTGGGTGCAAGTGGAACAAATTATTGTTAGTAAAGCATCACAAGAATGGAGAAGCATGAATCCTTTTGACATATGGATCATTAATGACAATTAATGACATGGTGGGGGTTGGGGGGAGGGGAGAGCAGAGAGAGAAAGAAGGAGGGAGGTGTGGGGAAAGGAAGAACAGAGAGAGAGGAGTGAGGAGGTGTGGTGTTTGAGTGTGCCACACCTTTTGTGGCAAGACACGATTGTAAGAGGGTCTTTACCTAACAAATGCAATCATTTTAACTTGGTTTCTTGTACCCTCAATGAATCCCCAAGAATAAATTAAAAAAAAAAAAAGGAAACAAACAAATTTACTACTTGTAGTTTTGCTTGATAAACATGTGTCATTATCTTTGATCAGAGTTTTCTTAGGTCCATGAGTGGAACTAAGTAAAAGAGGTGAGGAGGAAAGTTTTTTCTTTTGCTTCTAAACAATTGTAAAATTAAGAAAAATTATAAAATATACTTGGCATAGCCTTTTTCTTCTTCTTTTTTTTTAAGTTGAAAGAAAGGGAAAAATGAGTTTAAGAGGATGTATATTCCTTGCAAAAGAGATTATCAGATACCAGAGAAAATTTATTGAGCTGTGAGGTAGTGAGAGAAATAGGCAAAGTGTACATAAGCCCCAGGGGGAGGGCAAAGAGCTGAAGTTCATCAAGTCAACTGTTCTTGTTTTTAGAGCCTGTGACAGGTGTTGGTGGGCAGGGGACATGGTCTGACCTACTGCTCTTATTCAGGAAGATTTATATATTTAATCTGGGAAAGTAGTCTAAACCCTGAATTTTGTTTCTAGGAAATTTTATTATACCTCAGTTTATTTTTGTTTACTTCCACAACTTTGCGAATTAGGTTTCAGGGCCTTGCTTGCTAGCGCTTTTGCGAATAGAAATGAGAGGAAGTGTAGCTGTATAGAAATAGCAGTGGTTTGTTGGTGAATTCTTACTGAGAGAATAGGTGTACAGGGAAAGCAAATTCTGGGCTTAGCATCGTACACTTGTTTATGTTGAAGGATGGGAAACAGCATGTCTCTTGGAGAGGTATGTAAGGAGGTATTATCTTGTAACCTTTGTTATTGAGGATTTGTTGGTGACATATCAGTGGGGTTAATTCAGAGCCACTTTGAACCTACTTGTGTTCATTGTCAATGGTGGCCAAAAAGCAAAACAAGAATCAGTGTATCTGTTCAGCCTTCTTAACTGTAAGCAGTGGAAATGTTGACATTAGGTAGTTTATGCCAAGGGGTGTTGTTGCATGAAAGTCTCCAAATTGATCAGTGACGCAGAGGAATGAGTCCTGCGATGAAATAGTCTGAGTAATAAGGAGGACCACTTACCCTCTCATGGCAAGTGGCAACCTTGCCTTATTTTCCACTACCTTTTATACCCACTACTGCACCTATACACCATTAATTAATAATCAATGACTTCATCTTACAAAATCAATCTCATGACCAGGCTCAACCGAAGCCCAGCGCCTAATCAATCTACAGATTAACTGATGCACAGTCCATGACCTCACTACAAGATTACTTTTTTTAACTTTTTTTTTGAGACAGGCTCAAGCTGTCACAGCAACCTCCAATTCCTGGACTCAAGCGAGTCTCCTGCATCTGCCTCCCAAGTAGTTGAGACTACAGGCGCCCGGCCATTTTTTGGTTGCAGCTGTTATTGTTGTTTGGCGGGCCCGGGCTGGATTTGAACGCGCCAGCTCAGTTGTATGTGGCTGGCGCCTTAGCCGGTTGAGCCACAGGCGCCTAGCCACTTTTTTAACTTTTTAACTAAAACCATGCCTTAAAATACTTTCCTTAAACAAAGATAAGAACTTCCAGGGAGGTGGTTGCTTGAATACCTCATCTTTCACATGACCATGAGGATGGCTGAGATATGCAGCTGTATTGCTTGCAAGCAGCCGCTCCCTGTGGTTGTCTCTCAGGCATTTATAGCCTCAGAGGCCATTTTATGGGGTTCTGTCCAAGTCTCTCACTGAAAGTTATTAGCAAGATTTCCTGCTTGCCTTTCCAACATGGCTCAAGTAAAGGCATATATAGGCTTTCTGCTGATAGGTATGTTGGAAAGCTCAAGCAAACAAGTTTTGGAAAGTGGAATGGGATCAAGGGAAGCCATGTCAAGGAGCAGAGCCAAAGTTAGGACACAGGAACACTTTGAGTACTTGATGACAATGTCTCTGTTGTTGCTATAATGTTTCAACTATTCTCTTTGTCACTCATGCAAGTTAAAAGTCTTGAAACAGGAACATCTTGTTGTCTAGCTTAGATCCTAAGCCTGTTTCCAGCCTGTTAGGGATAGTGAGAGAGAAAATCTAAGCCTTTGGTTTCCACTGTGAAGATGAAGTTATCAGTATCTAAAGCTGAACCCCTGTTATCTGCATTTCTTCTAAACAACAAACAAAATGGTACAGTTGCTCTTTCCTTTTTAAATGCCCATGGTCCAGTCATTGTACCCAGTTTCTTAAGCTGGAAGCTTGGAGGTCAGCTTTCCTTGACTTCTCCTATTCCCTACCCCTCATGTCCTGTGAGTAGCATACTGAGTTACTATCAGTCTGTCTATAAATGTCTTCAGTTTAGCCAGTTACCTTTAAATTGTTACCACTGTCTTCCCATCCACTGGGATTTCCCACGTGGTCTGTTACAGGGGCCTCATCTGCATAATTTCTCATCTGCAAATTGGCCTCTACCCCATTGAGGTATATATTATGTGGGGGTTGAACTTTAAAAATGGACATGAGCTGATGTCAATAGTTTGCTCTCATTGGTGTATGTCCCCTTACCTCTTGCCCTCAGTCCAGCCCCTCTTCTGTGCTGTGTGGGGTGGAGCTCCATGACTGCTCCTCCCAGCCTCCCTTGCCAACTTGGTCCTTTTTGGTCTTGGCACTAGGAGCTCTTGCTGGAACCTTGTTTCCAGTTTCTGTAAGGACACTTCCAGCAGCAGAGGACACACTGTCTCTCTATTCTCCATCTCCTTTTGGCACTCACAGAGCTGGTGTTTCTGCTCCATCTTAGAGGTAACAGCTTCTGGTGGGGCATCCTAGGACAATAGAGTGCCACTTGCCTCACCTCCCTCACTGCCTGACTATGTCCCTATAGCAATTCAAACACCCTCCATTTGGTGCCTCTTTTTTATTTTAAGAGAATATAAAAATATGGAACGCTTCATGAATTTGCGTGTCATCTTTGAGCAGGGGCCATGCTAATCTTCTCTGTATCGTTCCAGTTTTAGTATATGTGCTGCTGAAGTGAGCACCATTTGGTGCCTCTTTATAGGGGTTCAGACTTGAGCTGTGGGGCACCTCTCCTTAGAGGTCCAGGCACCAACTCTGTGGTGTCAGCTCCTCCACTGCTCATGCACGGCCCTGCAGTGCTCTTCCTCCCAGAGCGGGGCTTCTGGTCCCTTCCCTTTTGTTCCCCAGTTCTGCAGGGGGTGGTGTTTCCTGAGGCTATTAAGTCTGTGTTACTTCAGCGTCTTCTTTTACCTTTTCAGCTTTACATTAACTGTGTAGTAAGTTTTCCATTTTAAATCATGTGTGTTTGAATTATCCATCATGGATTGTCTCATACAAGTGCTTTTCTATTTTCTAGAGTAAAGTAAAAAATAGTTTTCCCAATTCTTATGTTCCTGACTATTTCCCTCGTCTCATGAGGTGCCATTTTCCTGCTTTCTCTTTATGTTTCAGTATTCTGACCCTTTTTTATTTGCCAGAAAATTGCCGCAATCTGTCTTGTCTGAAGGACACTGCACCTACAGGTCTGTATGCTGCCCCTGCCCCCAGTGTCCCTTCCCTCATATGCTACAACCGTTTGCTTGGTTAACTCCTGCATAGCAGGGGCAGTGTCATGTGGAGACTGTAGAAATAAACTATTGTCTAGGCTTTAATATCAGTTTTGCTATTTTTTTAGCTTTATGCCCTTGGGCAGGTTACTTATATGTGCCTCAATTTCCTCTTCTGGGAAAAAAGATAATAATTTTATTTATTGGTAAGGTTGTTAAAAGGAGTAAATGAGGTAATAAGTGTAAAGTGCTTTGAACACTCTCTGCACATAGTAATTGCTCACCAAGTGTAGTCTCTTGTGACCAGTGACACACGCATTTCTCTAGGAAGCTTTCCCTGATGTCCAAATTGTGAGAGATTCTGTCTTTTGTTTTCTCTTGTAACACCTTATACTTTGCTCTTTTAATACTTATGTTATGCTTAGGATTATTTGTTTAATGTCTTGTTTTCTTGTTAAGAATGTATAAATTATATGAAATTGAGAAGAGATTCTGTGCTTATCACTGTTACATTCCCAGCATCTGGCACTGCCTAGCATCTAGCCTGACCTCTTGTTAGCACGTTAATATTTGAAATATTTAGTATTTTAAAATTAATTGATCTTAAAGAGAAAAACCATAATGATTTGATAGGAGTTAGTAAAAATGGATAGAAATGGTAGTGAAATAAATCAATTTAAATAATAGCTTTTTTGTTTTTATTGCCCACTAAACAGCTCTTGCCTGAGAGGCTGTATGATGGGAGAGGAGGAGTGCCCTTGTTTTGAAGCTACTGTGGTATGAAGAATAAGGCTTAGTAGCATCCTGTCTGTGTCATTGCCAGTTTGCAAAAGGACAGTTTCTCTGAGTGTAATTAGACTGTATTTCTGGTCTGGTAGGGTTTTTTTTGTTTGTTTTGTTTTTGTGTTTCTGTACCATTAGCCTTAGCCCACAGCAACCTCAAACTCCTGAGCTCAAATGATTCCCCTGCCTTAGCTTCCCTAGTAGCTGGGAGTACAGGTGCCTGCCACAATGCTGGGCTAGGTTTTCTGCTTTTAGTGGAGGTGAGGTCTTGCTCTTGCTGAGGCTGGTCTTGAACTCCTAAACTCAATCCATCCGCCTTGGCCTCCCAGAGTGCTAGGATTACAAGCGTGAGCCACCACACCCAGCGTCTTCTTTTTCTTTGTGGTTTTAACTTTCCCTCTCTGCTTTTAAAATAAATTTTTGTATATTTCTAAAAATTTTGAAAATATGGAAAAGTGTGATGAGGAAAGCAAATATCACTGATACTTCTGCATAGAGATGATACTTTTTAATATTTCACTGTGGACATTGCTGCCTATCTTTATTTACTATATGCACACAGCTTTATCCATCCCCTTGCCCCTATAATTATGTTATGCATTCTGATTTTTTTAACTTGGTTTTCTTCACTTAATGTATTGTAAAGCCCTTTCTATTTTTTTCCCTCCCCAAGCATGGTAATAAATCTTTCCATATTAATAAACATTTTTATTGTCATATAAAAATGGGCCAGGCATGGTAGCTAACACCTGTAATCCTGGCAGTTTGGAAACCCTAGGCCGGATGATTGCTTGTGGCCAGTTGTTTAAGACAAGCTTGAGCAAGGCATCATCTCCACAAAATATAGAAAAATTAGCTGGATGCGATGGTATATTTCTGTAGTCTCAGCTACTTGAGAGGCTGTGGCACGAGGATCACTTGAACCCAGGAGTTTGAGGTTATAATGAGATATGATGATGTCACTGCGCTCTAGCCTAGGTGACAGAATGAGACCCTATTTAAAAAATAAAACAAAACAAACAAAGAAAGAAAACCTTGGATAGTATGCTTTTTTACATGCATGTGCAATGTTTATTTAACCTATCTGCTGAATGATGGACATTTCACCATTTTTTGGTTGCAGCCGAATCCAGCCGGGCTGTATTCGAACCCGCCAGTTCAGGTGTACGTGGCTGGGGCTGGCGCCTTAGCCCGTTGAGCCACAGGCGCCGAGCCTGGTTAATGTAGCTTTGTTGTGAAATTTTGAAGTAAGGCAGTGTGATAGATAACTCCAGCTTTGTTCTTTTTGTTCAGGATTGCTTTGGCTATTTGAGGTTTTTTGTGGTTCCATATAAATTTTAGGATTTTTCTTTACTATTTCTGTGAAGAATGTCATTGGTATTTTGATAAGGAGTGTACTCAGAATTGCTTTTCATTCGACCTTTTCTTCTGTTGATTTTAATTCCTTTTGAGATACAATCCAGGGCAAAGCTTACTTCTTTCAAGAGGCTTAGATTCTATGTCCCAGGAAAAGCATTTGCAAGAGGGCCTTGGGAACTCGGTCTTCCGTTGACTGTGAGCTGCTGCTCTGGTATTTGGTCTAGGAGTGTCTCAGATGTACAGTCAGTCCGACTGAGGCTAATTTTATTTTTCCTACTGAAACTTGAGTCTCCATACTCCATATCTATCAAGGGCTACCGTTACTTCAATATGTAGCAAGGTCCGGAGTGCTCCATCCCTTCCCTCAGAGCCTGCTGGAACTAATTAGTGTGGTAACAGCCAGTAACAGCTGGTGCACAGTATAGTCCTATCATGTGAGGCCTGTGGTCTTCCTTGCTGGTCTGCTCTTGTTGCCATCCTTCTTTTACCTTAATCAGCTCTCCTTTTCCCCACTTATCCTAAACATGCATCCTTTACTCTTACGAGCATTTGTCTATGGTAAACCAGTTATCCTGTGTTGTACCCGCTTCCATAGATTCTGCTAGCGTGCGTCTCTTCATTTGATGTTTCTGCTGTGCCCTCATCTTACCTTGATTCAGCTCTGTCTTTCAGTGGTTGCTGCTCCTTTCTGACCTACCTTATATACTTCCACAGTATTATCCTCCCACTTTTTGGTTTAACACAAATAAAACTGCCTAACTAAATGATTGTTTCTTTGAGGCCTTTTAACTTCTACTCCTCCTTTTTGCTGTCAGTTTTCTTTCATTCTTTGAGAATTTCGATACTTGAGTATAAATCCATTTTCACCCCAGTTCTTTTCTTTACCCGTTTTGTAGTGTAGCCCTTCAATCTGTAATTTCCTCAGCTTAAATCTATCTGGCCATATATATACATATATATATTTGTGGTATGAAGTAGAGTTCCATTCTTCTTGATGATCTGCTGATGGGGAATCAGTAATGGTAACTTGACCATTTGCAGAATGACAGAATGTGAAGTGTGTAAGTTTCCCCATATAGTGATTGGGTTTAAGAAGATAAGGGCTAATAAAAATTCTTGAGGCTGTGTTTAAAAGTATTTTAGTTTTTAGTAAGAACACAAATTATATCTGCAAGTTTGGTATCTGGGTATGTCATGATACTGATTCACAGACAGGGATTAGCCTTTTTACTAATGGGTGTGGTAGAAAGAGCATTAGATAGTTGAGATCTGGCCATTTGCAAATCAGTTACTTTTTTACTGTTTTTTCTACTTCAGAGTGGATAGAATAATACCTAATATATAGTTGCTGAGCCAGTAAAATGCCATTATATACGTGTGTGCCTTATACACTTTGAAAGACTTTGATGTTTAAGACCTAACAGAATTTGGAGAACAGTTCTCTCAAGGTTGCTCCTGCATTTCACATTATTTTCATAAAAACTTAAATTTTCCTACACTCTGTGTTTTCTTATAGGAAATGAAACAAAATCATAAAGTTGTTATTTGTGGTACTTTAATCTGATGATAGAAAGATAGATTCCAGTGAATATTATTCGACAAAAATGTCTTAAGTCTAAGGAAACCAGTTTAACTGTTACTTTTCATGACCCTGTTTTTTACATTAAACTGCTAATATATCTTTATAATGTTTTATCTACAGTTACATGATGTTGATTGATGGCACAAATGAAGTTTTTATGATTGATAGAGATAATTCAGTGTTTCATGTTTCAAATCTGGAATTTCCATTTCGTAAAGATCTCCGGATGCATTTATCAAATACACTCCTAGATGGGGTAAGTCCTATTATATATTTTGTTTTGTTTTTTTAAATTAAATATTCTCATTTTCCCCTGCAAGTTAATGTATTTTTTAAATTAATCAACACATTTAAAATTGAATCTAACTTTTAATAGGATGTTAAATTTCATTTATTTCTTACTAGTACTTAGAGTGAATTAAGATCCTTTTAAAGAAGGGTCTGCCAACTTAATTGTTGAACATAAACAGGATTTAGAGATGTTTTCTTTTCTTTTCTTTTTTTTGAGACAGAGCCTCAAGCTGCCACCCTAGATAGAGTGCTGTGGCATCACAGCTCACAGCAACTTCCAATTCCTGGGCTCGAGCAAGTCTCCTGCCTCTGCCTCCCAAGTAGCTGGAACTACAGGCACCTACCACAACACCCGGCCATTTTTTGGTTGCAGCCATCATTGTTGTTTGGAGGGCCCAGGCTGGATTCGAACCTGCCAGCTCAGGTGTACGTGGTGGGCACCTTAGCCCGTTGAGCCACAGGTGCCGAGCCAAGAGATGTTTTCTTTAGTGGGTAAAGTTGTTGAACATTTGGGAAACAAGTTAAATGAGTTCCACGTTGATCATAGTTGCTGATTATGAGAAAAAGTGGAACAAAGTTAAATCTTAATTTGTTTTGATTAATTTGATTAATTTTATGATTAAAATATAATTCTTGGTGGAGAAGATGAATTTTACTATATTACTTTACTTTTCAGTTATATTTTAATTATGTGATACTACACATTGTATTTTCCTTTGGCTCCTTAGCTTTAAGTCCTTCCTTAAAGAGAATTACGCCTTTTAGGGCAACTACCATTACTTTTACATTTGAATTTCTAAAGTTGATAAATTTTTTCCATTCTAGAAAATTTGTATTTACTAATCTTAAAGTTAACTTGATTAAAAATATTTTAACTTTCTCCCATGCTAATAGCTTCCCCCTCCCCAATTCTAAATATATTGGTTCATTTAAATAAAAATTAAAATAATGTAGAATATTACAGAAAAGTTGGCAAAAACTATTTAAACTCCTAATGTCAGGATAATTTCTATTGCTATTTTGATGACCATCATTTCAGACTTTTCTTTTTTTTTTTTTTTTTTTTTTTTTGAAAGATTCTTAAGCTGTTGCCCTCAGTAGAGTGCTGTGGCGTCACAGCTCACAGCAACCTCAAACTCTTGGGCTTAAGTGATTCTCTTGCCTCAGCCTCCCAAGTAGCTGGGACTGCAGGCACCTGCCACAATGCCTGGCTATTTTTTTTGTTGTTGTTGCAGTTGTCATTGTTGTTTTAGCTGGCCTGGGCTGGGTTCAAACTTGCCGTTTTTGGTGTATGTGGTCAGCGCCCTACTCACTGAACTTACATTATTTCCCACCTGGAATGCCCTCAGCCCATTGTCCATGTAGGTGAAATGTTCTGGAGTTAGAATTAGACAGTGGCAATGATTGCATAGCCTTGTGAATATACTGAAGAACATTGAATGAAACACCTTAAATGGTAAATTTCGCCATTTATGTTATATTTTCACCACCGTGTGAATTATATCTCAAAAAAATTAAATAATTAAAAAAAGAAATCCTAAAAGTAGTTCTTCAGAATGAAGGGAAATGATGGAACCCCAGATACACAACACATATTGTCAACTATATACGTATTGATTATACAAGTTACATAAATATAAGCAAAAACTGACTGAACAGAAATACATCAAAATGTTAAAATGTAATCTCCTCTTGATTATTCAAGTTCTCTACCTTACAGTTTTTTTCTAAAATTTCAACAATGAGCATGCATATTCTTTTATAAAAAATTAATACTAAAAAAGACATGATTTTTCTGGCTCGGCGCCTGTGGCTCAACTGGCTAAGGCGCCAGCCATGTACACCTGAGCTGGCGGGTTCAAATCCAGCCCCAGGACCCGCCAAACAACAATGACGGCTGCAACCAAAAAATGGCCGGGCGTTGTGGCGGGCGCCTGTAGTCCCAGCTACTTGGGAGACAGAGGCAAGAGACTCGCTTGAGCCCAGGAATTGGAGGTTGCTATGAGCTGTGATGCCATGGCACTCTATCCAGGGTAACAGCTTGAGGCTCTGTCTCAAAAAAAAAAAAAAAAAAAAAAACAACTTCCATAAGAATGAGTGCTTAGCACCAAGTAGCCTAACAACGAATCTCCGAGAAGCAAGAGTTATTTTGGGGAAATCTCAAGGACATTGCTTTTCTCAAATGGACATAAAACTAAAATATTAAAATACTTCAGGTTACTTCAGGTTATGAATGAAGATGTGTACTAAAATGCTATTGAGTCCTCCGAATATACTCTTTTTATTATTATTTTGTTTTTATTTTTTGCTGTTTTAGGCAGAGGCTGGGTTTGAACCCGCTACCTCTAGCATATGGGGGGAGCACCCTACTCCACTGAGCCACAGGCGCCGCCCAACTGAATATACTCTTTATGGGGAGTATATTAGTCACGTCTCCATCAAACAAAATGTTGTCAGTCTTGGCTCACCAACAATGATAGTAATAAATGATTATGGTGTATGGACTAGTGTAGAGAAAAACAGCCCATCTTCAAGTTTGGATTTGTGGAAGCTGGAAACTCTGTAATATCATGTAGGAAAATCTGTGCTTTTCTATTACATGCATTTTCTAGGTTGGTAACTCTCCAGGTGATCTGATTCTAGCCTTTTATCATCTTAGAACTATTCTACAGCTCAGTAGGTTGTAACTGTGTTAGTTTCCTAGGGCTACCAAACACAGTGCCACAAGCCAGGTGGCTTAGAACAATGTAAAGTGATCCACTGACTCACGGTTCCAGAGGGTAGAGGTATGAAATTAGAGGGTCAGCAAAGGCCGTGCTTGTTGCTGAACACAGGTTACCCACCACCCAAGAACCAAACAAGAGAGGAGGGGTTTGGTAAAGGAAAGGTATTTTATTCAAGGGCCAGCAGCCTAAGAAGATGGACACTATTGCTTACTGAGAAATAAAGGAATGGGGTAAGGGGAGTACTTAGTGAAAGCAAGCCTTATGTAGTCATTATGACTTGTTTGACGGCTACCAGCAAACAATAGGTCATCTGGTAAACCTGCAGTTGGCCTGTTTTGGACTCTAATATTTTCTTCAAGGTTATTTTCTAATCTTGGGCCTGTCAACTGTGAAAGCAAGCAGGAGATTAGTTTTAAACTTTCAAGAGAAAACGAGCTGAAAGCATAACGAAAGCCAAAAGGCTTCCCTTTAGATAGTGGAGTGATACAGTCTAAATGGCCTATGGGGTGCACTTACATGCTCACTCACTGGC
This sequence comes from Arctocebus calabarensis, assembly GCA_963573935.1. Taxonomy (NCBI): domain Eukaryota; kingdom Metazoa; phylum Chordata; class Mammalia; order Primates; family Lorisidae; genus Arctocebus; species Arctocebus calabarensis. The sequence goes on along the minus strand of CAUYON010123862.1, from coordinate 24,616 downwards.
CTGCTGGCTCTGGAGGTTCTAGGAGAGGATCCTTCCTCTCTTCTTCCCAGCTCCTGGAAGTAGCTATTAAAGCTTGGTGTTCCTTGACTTGCAGACGCATCTTTCTAATTCCCACCCCTATCTCCACAGTGGCCTTCTCCCCTGTGTCTCTGTGTCTATGTCCAAATTTCCCTCTTCTTTTTTTTTTTGAGACAGAACCTCAAGCTGTCACCCTGGATAGAGTGCCGTGGCATTACAGCTCACAGCAACCTCCAATTCCTGGGCTCAAACGAGTCTCCTGCCTCCGCCTTCCACGTAGCTGGGACCATAGGTGCCCGCCACAACGCACGGCCATTTTTTGGTTGCAGCCGTCATTGTTGTTTGGCAGGCCTGGGCTGGATTTGAACCCGCCAGCTCAGGTGTATGTGGCTGGTGCCTTAGCCCGTTGAGCCATAGGCACCGAGCCCAAATTTCCTTCTTCTTACAAAGGTACCAGTTATATTTAGGGCCTACCCAAATCCTGTATGAGGAGTTCATCTTAACTTGATTACATCCCCAAAGACCCTACTTTCAAATAAGATCCTATTCATAGGATTTGGGTGGACATGCCTTTTTGGTGGACACTGTTCAATATAGTACAGTAACTGAGGGCAATGCAACATAATTCTTGTTTATAGATATGCAAATTCTGTCCTGTTCAGGAGAGGTTCAACTGACTTCTTGCCTGGCCACCTTGGAAAACTAGTTTTGCCTTCATTTGCATATTCATTTCAATATTCTTGATCTATAAACACATCTGCTCTTCAGATTCTCTTTAAACTAGTTGGAACATCTGCCTGGTTCCACCATTCATTAAATGAAATCTTTAACAAGTGTTCCTTTTTATGTATGCAACTCATAATTTTCCTTTTTTTTTCTTTTCGTTTCTTTCTTTCTTTTTTTTTTTTTGTAATTATCTTTTTAACAGTGAAAAGAGAAAGGAAAAGATAGCACAAGGGAATTCCCCTTCCCATATCAGTCCTAAGCAATTTTCTGAGTAGGTCAAGGCTGTTTTGAACCAGCTCTTCCATTGTGTATCTGCACCAACCTACCAGCTCACCTTCTTGGTTCTCTGTCCTGAACCTCAAGTGGTTGGAGTCCTCACCTGGAACCCGAGCCCCTGAACCAGAGGCTTTTTTCTGGATGCAACCCTCTTTTCTCCATCTGAATGCCCACTGTGCCCAGTGGCTCCAGGTATGTTGTGATTGGGAGATAGATGATCAGCCTTCCCACCAAACCCCTCACCATTTCCTGTTATTCTTTCTTTCTTTTTTCTTTTTTTGAGACAAAATCTCATTATATTGCCCTTGGTACAGTGCTGTGGCGTCGCAGCTCACAGCAGCCTCAAACTTTTGGGCTTAAGCAATTTTCTTGTCTCAGCTTCCCAATTTTTTTTTTTTTGAGACAGAGCCTCAAGCTGTCACCCCTGGATAGAGTGCTGTGGCATCACAGCTCACAGCAACCTCTAATTCCTGGACTCAAGCGAGTCTATTGCCTCCACCTCCCAAGTAGTTGGGACCACAGGCGCCCGCCACAATGGCCGGCCAATTTTTGGTTGCAGCCGTCATTGTTGTTTGGCGAGCCCAGGCTGGATTCAAACCCGCCAGCTCAGGTGTACGTGGCTGGTGCCTTAGCCCGCTGAGCCACAGGCGCCAAGTCTCAGCTTCCCAATTAATTGGGACTACAGGTACCTGCCACAATGCCCGACTATTTTTTTGTTGTTGTTGTCGTTGTTGTTTAGCAGCCCTGGGCTGAGTTCAAATCTGCCAGCCCCAGTGCATGTGGCCGGCATCCTAACCACTGAGCTACGGATGCCAAGCCAATCTCCTGTCTTTCAAAAAGTCTGAGGTTGGCTTAGTGCCTGTAGCTCAACAGCTAGGGCGTCAGCCACATACACCGGGGCTGGCAGGTTGGAACCCAGTCCAGGCCTGACAAACAACAATGACAAGTACAACTACAACAACAAAAAGTCTGAGATAGGAGGATTGCTTGAGGCCAGGAATTCAAGACTAGCCTGGGCACCATAGTAAAACTCTATCTCTACAAAAAGTTATTTACTTATTTATTTTTTGAGACATAGTCTCACTTTGTTGCTCTTGTAGAGGTCGTGGCATCATAGCTCACAGCAACCTCAAAATCTTGGACTCAAGCCTTTCTCTTGCCTCAGACTCCAGAGTAGCTGGGACTACAGGCCCCTGCCACAACACCTGGCTATTTTTAGAGATGAGGTCTTGCTCTTGCTCAGGCTAGTCTTGAACTGTGAACTCAAGTAATCCACCTGCTTTGGCCTGCCAAAGAGCTAGGATTACATGCGTGAGCCACCTTAACTAACTCTACAAAAAATTAAAAAAAATAAAGACGCTGCTGCTGACCCAATTTGACCACTATTCAGTATGATTTCGAGTAAGATAATTGGATTCTGCTTCTGCTTTTCCCAGTTTCTTCCTGTTTTGCCTTTGAACTCATCATTTTTTTTTAACTTCCTATGGCCAAGCAACATATATAAGAGACTCTTAAAAATTGGGAAAGTTTTCAGAGAAAGCACTGTATTTTTAAATTGCTGATGTTTTGAAAATAGGCAATTTATTTGTCAAAAATATTTCTTAAGGCTGGGCATGGTAATTCACGCCTGTAATCCTAGTACTCTGGGAGGGTGGATTGCTTGAGCTCACTAGTTCAAGATCAGCCTGAGCAAGAGTGAGACCCTGTGTATAAAAATAGGCAGGCATTGTGGTGGGCACCTGTAGTCTCAGCTACTCAGGAGGCTGAGGCAAGAGGATCTCTTGAGCCCAAGAGTTTTAGGTTGCTGTGAGCTACAATGCCATGGCACTCTACTCAGGATGATAAAAGTGAGACTATGTCTCAAAAAAAAATTGCTTAAATTGAGTGTTGTACCTATACTCCCAGCTACATGGGAGGCTGAGCCTAGGAGGTTGCAGTGAGCTGTGATGATGCCACTGCACTCTAGCTGGGGCAACAGAGCAAGACACTGTCTGGAAAAAAAAAGGAACATTGATTATGTTGGATTAAGGGCTCAGTTTACTCCAGTATGACTTCATCTTAATTAATTATAACTGCAATGTAACTTCTAAATAAATTTGCATTCTTAGGTATAGGGATTATGACTCCCAAGTATCTTGTTGGGAGACACAATTCAGCCCCTAGCAGCATGCAAAGATACAAATACCATCTTCTTAAGAGGAGAAAACTGGTAAGAAGACAAACTGTGTAGTACTATGCTATCTCTTGTCTAACTACGGGAGAAGGTCTGGTGGAATCCCTTGGCAGGTTGGCAGGGAAAGATTGCTCAACTTTTGAGGATAATCAGGCCTGAGCTGTATTCAGTAAGAAATGGCTCTGACTGAGAAGAAATCTTTGAGCCTTTTTAAGTTATATTTTCAGTGTTTAGTGGTTGATGTCAGGTAAATGGATTTTAGATCTGAAAGGTTTCCAAGATGGAAATGCTCTCATTTGAGACCAGAGAATATCCATGGCTGTGCTTAGAGTGGTTGGTTCTTCTGTTGTCAGGGTTGAGAAGTAACTGTTCTGGCAGAGTTTGCTACAGGCTAGCAGGGAGTGAAGACCATTTCAGAAGGGTAGGAAGTCAGTGTGTCTTTCAAGTATCTAGGAGAAAGGAGCTGTAACTCCAGATTAGGCCTGGGGTTAGAGGCATCACAAGGTTTGGGGAAATTTTCCACATTTGTTATACCTATGCTTCTGTCCTGGACCATGAGGAAAGAAGGCAATCAGATTGGGGGTGACCCAGCTGGAAAAGTGCCTAGGTATGGGTATAGTGAGGCAGATGGTGCTGGGAGGCTCAACAGGAGCCCTGGGCTCCTGGAGACTGCCTCAGTGTGGGCCCTCCATGCCTTGCACTGGAGTGCCTGGGGCATTGGGAGTGGACATGGCAATGATGATATCCCTAAGCTCTTTGTCATCTTTTTCTGCTTAGATTTTTAATCTTCCGGAATTACAACCAAGTCTAATAAGTTTGGTACCCTTGTTGAGCTCCAGTTTGTTTCTCCAGTTTTTTCCTCCTGGACTCTGATACAATTGGAGGGTGTTTAGAGCAGAGAAGGACCATAGCACAGCTCTCAGGACACTTGAGCTGGAGAAGCAGCTTGCTCTCCCCAAAACAGCAAGGAGGGCAGTCCCAACTCTTATGCAATGCTTATTACATGCCAGGTGCTGGTGCAAGTTTTTTACATAAATTAGCTCATTTAATCCTCACTAAAAAAACTATGAGGAAGAGACTATTCTTATTTCCATCTTTGCAGACAAGAAAGCTGAAGCATAAAGAGGTTAACCAGCAGCTGAAAGACTGTTCTATCAGTCAAAAGAGCTGTTCCCTGAGTGTGGGGTGCTGATAATGTTCCCCAAAGAAAGATGTTTGAAGAACAGTGTTTATTTCCAGTGGCCTTGCCGTGGATTAGGAGGGGGGTTAATGGGCACATTCTTCATCATTAATGATTCTTTGGGTTAAAATGTGCGATAGGTCTGCGGGACACACAGGGTAGGCATTCCTCACTGGTGACCTGGCTGCGGAGAATTTGGGATAAGCATTGACATGAATAATAGCAACAAGAATGCCAAAGCCATGAGTAACCAGAAATGAACCTGCAATCTAATTGGCCTGATATCCCCTCTCCAAGGCGATCCAGAAGTGGGAGGGGTCCTTCTTCTGGCCACTGGGTGGAGGAGGCCGGCATTCCATCCTCAGTGGGAGGCTGAGGGGTTGGGCCGCAGCACTGGAGGTTCCTAGTAGTGCCTTGCAGGGGAGGAGCCTCCAGCTGTGGGGATTAAAGGAATGTCTAAGGTTGGGTGGGGAGCTTGGACCGAGGTTAGCTTTCCTTCCACAAATGTTTACTGTGTGCTAATCAATAGTGATAGCTGACAAGAGCGCTCACTCAGTGATAAGCCTTTTTCTTGTCAGACTTTTTTCCCCCGCATTGTTTTTCTCATCCTTCTAACACGACCCTAAAAGGCAGGTGTCCTTATTCCTAGAAAGAAATAAATAACTGATCCAAGCTTAAAAACACTAAGGTATTTTTAAAAACCAATTTTTTATTTGTTTATTTTTTTGGAGAGAGGGTCTCCTATCACCCAGGCTGGAGTGCCATGGTGTGGTCATAACTCCCTCCAGCCTTGAACTCCTGGGTTCAAGTGATCCACCTGCCTCAGCTGCCCAGGTAGGTGGGACTTCAGGTGTGAGCCACTATGCCTGGCTGTTTTTAAATGTTTAATATTTTGTAGAGATAAGGTCTTACTCTGTTGCCCAGGCTGGTCTCCAACTCCTGACCTCATGAAATCCTTCTGCCTCAGCAAACTGAAATGCTAGGATTATAAGTGTGAGCCACTGTTCCTGGCCTTAAAAAATGTATTGAATCATTGCATACATCCAGACAAGTCATAAGTGTCTACACTGATGCATTATGTTAAAATGAGCCTCTCTGTATAACCCTCTCTCAGCGAAACAGAGAGGGCACGCCAGTGTCCCCAAAACTCCCTTGTCCTCTTCCCAGACACCATCCCTTCTTCTTCCCCAAAGGGAAACACTATCATTATTTCCACAGCAGAGATTAGTCTTGTCTTATTTCTAACCTTTCTAAAAACGGAATCACGTAGCATTGTGTTCTTCTGTGTTTGCCTTTGGTCACCCTTGGGTTGGTGACAGCTGCCCACGTTGCTGCATGGAGCTCTCCATTTTCACTGGTGGTAGGTGCTCCAGTGTGAATATACAATTATGCAGAACCTCCCAAGAGACTGGGTCAACATAAGGGACATCCATTGAGTACATGTGGTGCATGTCCAGTTTGTGAAATCAGATCAACTTAAGGAGACGTGGTAGGGAGGTGGTCACCTGTGGAGGTTCTGACCTATCCTGCTGATGGTGATTGTTTTTGCTCGCAATGGTGAACAAATCTGTGAATATTCCAGTGGATGTCTTTTCTCATACATTTGTACTGTACACATTTCTGCTGGGCATGTGCCTAGGGGTGGAATTACTAAATCTCAGGATTGGAGCTAAGTGGGGTTTTGAACCCACTCCAAGTTCAAGAACTGTGCCACAGGCCCTGTGTGCAGTGATGTGTGCCAGGGTTGGGGAGCAGAGCTCTGCAGTAGAGACATATGCTGTGGGCGGTGGGGGCAAGAGGGAGAGTTGAGAGCTGGGCTCTGACTTGGGCCCCGGGCAGATGATGTCAGGACGATGGGAGGAGGAACCTGTTCTGGCTAGGCTGTGGGGAGCCTGAGACTCAGGTGGAGGAGCCATGAAGTTCAGGGCATGGGGCAGCCAGGGATGGAGATGAGACTTCTGGGGACAGGGAGAAGAGCTCAGTTGCAGGGTGAGGTTGCCTGCTAGACCCAGTGGGATGGGAGGAGGGGAAAGTAGTGACTGTTTACAAAGCAAGACCGGTGCTGAGAATTACCCAGTGCCTGGGGCCTGTGTGCAGATCACGCCCACCTTTTTAGTGCTGGTCTTCTTCAGCTGTGGTACTCAGATGGGGTGACGGGCATCAGGAGGCAATGAACAGACAGAGTTCGATACGGGAGGAATTTAGCTGAGACCTCTTAGAATTACCCGAGGCAGGAAAGGGAAAGAGAGCAAGAATAAGGAGTACTGGGCGATAAAAGAGGTTGAGAGATTGCAGGACTTGGCAAGGTCTAGGGACAAGGTCAGAGGAGGTGCAGATCAAACAGTCAGGACTGGGGCTGGGTGGAAGGCATTGATTGGCTCCCTGAAGCTCCTGAAATGTCTGCGGCCAGAGTTGAACAAAGTCAGTCTTCTCCCAATTCACACACCCCGAAATACTGGCTTTGGAGAATTCTACCGTCTCAATTTTAAGTGTCTTTTACACTAAAGTTTTTACTTTATTTTTAATACCTGCTATGTGTAGCAGCTAACATTGCTGGATGGCCATAGGGCGAGTGAGTGGCAGTGCCATAATTATCACTGGAAGTCCTCATGGAGAGAAATCACTGGAGAGCTCGCGTGGGCACTCATGCTGGGTGCGGGAGGGAGCCAATGGCTGTGCTTTTGTCTCGTACAGATACATTCAGATTTTCTGCTGGGGAGAGTGATTCCATTCATAGGGCAGGATTAAACCCATGCATGATGACAGGGGCCTACTGGGGCCCTCTGATTGTGCTGTGTTGCTTGAGAAGTCTGAGAACTATGTCAGGGTGGAGTGGGTGGGGTGACAGGTTGGAGGTTTGAAGCTGCAAAAGAAGGAACAGAAAAGGAGCAGCCAAGGGCAGGACGCAGCGTGAGGGCAGCAGAGTAAGGGGGTCCAGACAGAGTGCCCAAAGCATGAGTGCGGGCCTGCGGGGAAGAGAAAGGAATTCTGGTTTGAGATGTTACTTGGGTTTAGGGGGGAAATAGACAGATGTAGTTTAGACATCTTCAAAGTGTGCATCCGCTAAGCCTAATGGAGTGGCAAGATTTAGTTCTATTCCTCTGATAATCTGGGGAAGGGCAACTTGGGCCCAAGAACCTGGGAATCAAAGAGACACAGGAGATTGACAGAGCAGTGAAAAAGTGAATGGAATAGTGAGTAAGAATTGGTACATCAAGTGAAAACGGGCTGGGCTTCTGAACCCACTGAGGAGTGTGTGATGCCCAGTCCTGACGCTTTCTGCTAGGAGAGGCCTGTGGGACGGTGGGGATGGGGGTGGGCAGAGCTCACTGCCTTTGCAACAGCAACAGTGACAACCAGGGCGACCTCTCCTGCACCCCAGCACCAGCACCCTGCCCCTCACCCCTACATCACTAGGCTCTAACTCAAGTGGAAACTAACAAAGTGCTGACTTCTACGTGTTCTTCCAGGACTATTGCTGACAAATTTAATACACCAGCATGTCACCCTGGTCCACCCACCGAGCCAGCCATTTTGGCTCATAAAGACCCTGGTCTGGCTCGTTTCTGTCAACAATTATTGCTTTTTTGCTTCCTTATCTGAATTCAGCACTTTATCAACCCCTATTCTTTAGGAAACATCCCCCTTCTTCAGTAGATCTTTCAACCTCCAGCTCAGGTGCTGTGCAGCCCCAGAGGTGGTAGCTGCCATGGATGCCGACTGCACAGCTCCCAAACAGGCTGCACACAGCATCTTAGTGTGACCGATCACTGCGAACAGGACCACACTGAGGCACTTTTCTGTCCCTCCCAAAGGCTGGATGGATGTCTGGAGTAAGTGTGGGAGTGATGAATCAATACTTAATAAATACTACCAGAGAAAACATTTGTGAGGGATAGGAGGGGAAGGGTGTGTGCCAACAAAGATACGGTCAGGAGCCAGGTCTCGAAGAGAGTTGCCCTGGTGACCTTGCAGTCTGCTGAGGGAACCCGTAGCCAGCTGCTAAAGCCGGGGATGTGCAGCTGAGTCACCTGCAGAGACTGAGGGGGCTTTTGGAGGTAACCAATAATCAAATGTGCAGATAGAGAAGTTGAATGTGCCTCTGTAAGCCGCCTGACTGAATAACTCCAGATTAAGAGAGAGAAAGAATAGAAGTTGGGGATTTTTATCATTATAAACTTGGGATATTTTTGGTCCTAAAAATAAAATACCAAGATGTTCTGGTGAATTGTTTGAGGAAATCTGTACCCTTCCAGCCATGGAACCAGTGGCAGTCAGGTCCAAATTGAAAAAATGTGCCTGTGAAAAGTAAAAGCCGACTGCAGCCGTGTCTCAGGGGTGCTGATGCAGCTCCCACACCTTTGTGCCATGGTTGAGTTGGGCTTGATTGCTTCTGGGTTGGGTAAGAGGAGGGATCACTCAGCCCTCCCTCCTTCACTTATTCCCCAGAAATGCTCCCAAAGCCCTTCTGTGCTGGGGTGACTGTAGAGTGGGCAGCCAGAGCAAGTCCAGAGGACCTTGTCTGTGTCTCCTGGGGATAGAAGGTCACTGTTCAGGCAGAGAACTGGGCTTGTGTTGACATCAAGTATGGCCGAGGACTGGAAACATCCAGGAATGTCACAGGAGAGACTCCCTCGTGGGACCTTTGATGAAGCGTGGGGAGGTGGGCAGGGCAGGAGCGGATGATAGTGATTCAAAGAGCAACAGGAGAAAACCAAACAGTGGCTGGTGTTTTTTCCAAGAAGCATGGGTTACTTTGGTAGTTTTCAAATGTGTGTGTGTATATATATATATATATATTTATTTTTTTATTTTTTTTTGAGACAGAGTCTCAAGCTGTCACCCTGGATAGAGTGCAGTGGCATCACAGCTCACGGCAACCTCCAGTTCCTGGGCTCAAGCGAGTCTCCTGCCTCCGCCTCCCAAGTAGCTGGGACTACAGGCGCCCACCACAATGCCCGGCCCTTTTTTGGTTGCAGCCCTCATTGTTGTTTGGCGTGTCCGGGTTGGATTCGAACCCACCTGCTCAGGTGTACGTGGCTGGTAACCCGTTGAGCCACAGGCGCCGAGCCTCAAATGTATATTTTTAATGAGCAAATGAAAGAACAGAAAAAGTGCAGCTTGTGAAGGAAATCTTTCTTGCAGAAGATGGAGCTGTGAAAAGACAGGAGGGGGCAGTGGTAGAAGGTGGAGCGGAGTCTGTGTTAGGGATCCAGTGGGCTGAGGATGCTCCAGACCTGTACCATGCCAGGCAGGATCCTAGCCAGGGTGGCGGAGGGAGGGCTCCGGGACTGGCTGCAGGGCAGGGTTCTCCTCTGCATTCCTGGAGACTGAAGTGACAAAGGTCAGGGATGCAGAAAGATAGTGCCCTCACCATGCATTGCACGCTCAACCCAGATTCTCTTTGCCTTTAGCTTTGCCCCCATGGGCACATTTTGACCTGAAACCGACCCAAGAGAGAATAAGCTGAGTGATGAGCGTAAGCCAAACTGCATGATTCACAATGGTAATTTAAACATTCTAATTTAGTCTTAGCTTTGCTGAATTTAGTCAGGGAGCACGATGGGCTGGCAACTTGGAGGCCTTGCATTAAGAAAGGCAGGCCCAGGCAGTGCCTGTGGATCAGTAGGTAGGGCGCTGGCTCCATATACTGAGGGCGGTGGGTTGGAACCTGGCCCCAGCCAAAGTGCAACAAAAAATAGCCAGGCATTGTGGCAGGCACCTGTAGTCCCAGTTACTTGGGAGGCTGAGGCAAGAGAATCATCTGAGCTTAGGAGTTGGAGGTTGCTGTGAGCTGTGATGCTACGGCACTGTACGGAGGGGGATAAAGTGAGACTCTGTCTCTAAAAAAAAAAAAGAAAGAAAGGCAGGCCCCAGCTCCAAGCAGAATCTGCTTTGCAGCCAGCGGTTTGAGTAGGGTGGTTACACACAAGATATTAATCCACCATCCTTCAGGTCTTGTGTCTACCTACCTAAAAAAATTCCTGAAGATCCAAAGACTTTGAAGTGGCCAAAGCAAGGTCAGGTTTCTGGTGATCAGCTGCTCCGTGTTGGCCTTGTGTAAGAGGCCCCCTGGTCTGGAAGGTGTTGTGTTTTGTGTTTAACAGATATTCATTGATCATCAACCAAGATGGTCAGGCTGCCTCTTAGATGCTGGGCATTGAAAGGAAATAACCAAGACCTGGTCCTTGCATTTGGTGAACTCACTTTACAAGGGAATATAGTTTGCAAAAAGTGATTGTAAAACAGGGTAATAAGCATTATTGGCAGGGCAGGTCTGACAGGGAGAAGGAAGCGTTTTCCCTAGGCTTGGGGTAGCAACCATTGGGTAGGTCATGGAGAAGCCTCTCACCTCACGTAGGACTCCCCAAACTTGTCTTGAAAATCCAACCACCTTTATTTAGAGGAGGACCCAAGGTCTTTGTCCTTAGAGTAAGTATGGCCTTTTCTGGTTATACTAACTGTTGCTAATTGCCTCGCAGGGCAGGAAAAAGGCGGCAGAATTGGCAGTTAAGTGCACACATGCATTTCCTTCTAAAAAATTAACCACAAAGGTAGAAAATTTCCTTAAAAGAGAGTGAAGTTCTTAAATGGTTACATGAATTCAGATCATAACAGGAGGGATCTAGTTGCTGTCAGTTGAATTAAGTGAGGCCCAAATAGCAACTAATCTCTTCTCCATATTCCCAAGCAGATCAGAAGGACAATCTGGCTTGGTAATTCTGTAGATTGACTTTGGGATATTCTTAGCTTACTCCCACTCACTAAGTTCATTCAACTTGAGGACATTAGCAAAAGTACTCAAACAAATAATTGGATTATTAGAACTGTTTTTAAAAAATGAGTGACTAAGAGATGTCCCAATCGCCATCCCTCCTACTTCTCCCGTAGGCAGTAGGAGAGCTAGAGGAGCCTTTTGCAAAACTCAGAAGGTCATGAGCACTTCCACACTCAATCTTTCGAGAAGATGATTTCTGAGAGGAAAGTGGGATTGAGGAAACAGGCTTCATGAAGACAAGCCCTCGGGTCACCTCTTCAGCTGGTGTTGGCCCCAAACCCTTAGTTTGTTTTCTGTCCCCAGCCCCAACTCCAAGGCCTGGCTGGCTTTCATTTTTTTTAAACTATAATACAAATAACTTTCAGTCCACCCCCTCAAGAAAGCAGGGTCCATCCCTTCCTGGCCTGCTTCCCCCCTCAGTCACCCAAAGCAAGCAAGTGGGCCTTTTTCTTTTTAATGAGTTGTATTTCCTCTCACCATAGGACATAGGTCCTAAATTAATATAATACATGCTTAGTTTTTTCTTCTTGATTTGCAAGTAATCTGTATTTGGTCTATGAACTAACTGCTTGTAACAGCACAATGTTTTTTGCCCTACAATTAATGTTTTTTTCCCTCATTTATTCTTAATTTGCTTTTTTTTTTTTTTTTTTGTAGTTTTTGGCCAGGGCTGGGTTTGAACCTGCCACCAATAGTATATGGGGCCGGTGTCCTACTCCTTTGAGCCACAGGCACTGCCTTTAATTTGCTTTTTTGCTTTTAAATTTCTTTTAGTTGCTAGTAAAGTGTTTTTTGTTTTTTTTTTGAGATGGGATCTTGCTTTATCACTCATCCTACTACTCAGGCTAGAGTGCAGTGGTAAACTCATAGCCCCCTGTAGCCTTGAATTCCTAAGCTCAAGAGATCCTCCTGCCTCAGCCTCCCAAACTCCTAGGATTACAGGAATGAGCCACCAAGTCCAATTCTGGCAAGTTTTAATCAACAACAACAGAAATAACAGCCAAGGAATTTATGGATATTATCTCATGAAATCTGCTTTAGTTAGTTCTGTCGTGTTCCTCCCAAGAATTTCCACTGGAATTTGGTCATTTCTAGAATAGTATCAGACATGTAGGATCTTTAGAGCCTGAATTTTCCCAGATTAGATCAAGGTACAGCTCTCCAAGACTCTTTCTTTTATGCATTTCTTAAGTTTCCTTCTTGATATTCTAAACTTTGGGTTACCATTTTGAATATAGCAATAAACAAAATATCAGAATTTAAGAAATTCAAGCCTCTTGATGTGAGATGTTCTCTAAGGAAATACCTGGATAAGGGTACATTTGTGTACATTATAGAAAATGCTGGAAAGACCCTAAAAATCAAGAGTAAGAGATTGGTTAAATAAAAACTGGTGTACCCACAGTAATAGATCTTCAAAATCTGGAACTATTATCATTGCAGCTTAGCAGTGGTACAGCGGTAATCAGAAGCCAGTCTGTCTGCTATCACAATGTGCTCGACACCCCAAGCTAAATGGCCTTCCATATGAAAAAGTAAAAACTACTTCACATTCACTTCATGAGGGCTGGGTCTCTTGGTGAATAAAGGGACAAATTTGGAGAAGCAGCTACTACAGGGCGATTTATATCAAGGCAAATGGATACTTTAATATTAATAATAATGAAAGTTGGGAGGTGTCTGTGGCTTAGTGAGTAGGGCGCCAGCCCCATATACCAAGGGTGGTGGGTTCAAACCCGGCCCTGGCCAAACTGCAACAAAAAATAGCCAGGCATTGTGGTGGGCACCTGTAGTCACAGCTGCTCTGGAGGCTGAGGCTAGAGAATTGCCTTAAGCACAGGAGTTGGAATTTGCTGTGAGCTGTGTGACGCCATGGCACTCTACCGAGGATAATAAACTAAGACTCTGTCTCGGCTGGCACCTGTGGCTCAACGGGCTAAGGCACCAGCCACGTACACCTGAGCTGGCGGGTTCGAATCCACCCTGGGCCTGCCAAACAACAACGACAGCTGCAACCAAAAAACGGCCGGGCGTTGTGGCAGGCGCCTGTAGTACTGGCTACCTGGGAGGCGGAGGCAGGAGACTGGCTTGAGTCCAGATATTGGATCTGTGATGCCACCGCACTCTATCCAGGGTGACAGCTTGAGGCTCTGTCTCAAAAGAAAAAAAAAAAAAAGACTGTCTTTACAAAAAAAAAAAAAGAAAGTTAAAGTTAACACTTACTGTATGCTAAATTCCAGATAATATGCGGAGCACTTAAAACTACTCTTTCATTCAGCTCTCCAGCTAGCCCTGGAGGTACTTGCTGATTATTTTATGAGCCTGAGGTGGACTTGGGTTTGTGCTGCCCTTAGCTTCTCCCCTCCCCCACACTCTTTCCCACAAAGGTAGGGAGGGTACTACGGTGCCTGTTTCCTGCCTCTTTAAAAATAAAAGTTGGCTCAATACCTATAGCACAGTGGTTAAGGTGCCAGCCACATACACCCTGGCTGGCAGGCTCCAACCAGCCAGGCCAGCTAAACAACAATGACAACTGCAAGGAAAAAATAGCAGGGTGTTGTGGCGGGCGCCTGTAGTCTTAGCTACTTGGGAGACTGAGGCAAGAAAATTGGTGAAGCCCACGAGTTGGAGTTTGCTGTGAGCTGTGGTGCCGTCGAACTTTACTGAGGGTGACATAGTGAGAGTCTGCCTCAAAAAATAAAATGAAATAAAATAAAAGTACTGGGCTGGGCGTGGTAATTCATGTCTGTCATCGTAGCACTCTGGGAGGCTAAGGCAGTGGATCCCGTGAGCTGGGAGAGTGAGTTCCCATCTCTACTGAAAATAGAAAAACTAGCCATGTCAGAGTGAGACTCTGTTCCCCCCTCAAAAATAAGAAAATAAATTAAATAAATGTACTGCTTGTAATTTTGAAAGGCCTTGTTAGAGAATATATCTGAGCTAGTGATGAATTTTTTTTATTGGTCCAAAGACAAATTATTCAATTAAGTGAATAAATTGTGTAATTGCTTTCTATATATATACCTTTTACAATCATAAATTAAGTCACTGAAACTCATCAGATAAAATGTTATTTTTCAAAGTGTTATTAATTTGAAAGTTATACTCAGTGAATTGGCAGTTTTGATAAGCTATGTTCTCCTTCCTATGTGGATTTTGTAAACATAATACAGCATATATAAATGGCAGCAATACTAAAAATACCTTTGCTCTCATTTGGCGTTCTTCTAGTCTGTCTTCCAGAAATGTTGAGAATTGTCTTTGTGGTAAAAAGGGGTGTATTTTAATTTTATTTATTTCTTATTCCTCTTAGAGGCTTTTTTTTTTTTTTGAGGCAGAGTTTCACTGTGTCAACCTGAGTAGAGTGCCGTGGCACAGCAACCTCAAACTCTTGGGCTTAAATGATTCTCTTGCCTCAACCTCCCAAGTAGCTGGGACTACAGGTGCCCACTACAGTGTGGGCTATTTTCTGTTGCAGTTGTCATTGTTGTTTAGCAGGCCCTGGCTGGGCTCAAACCCACCACTTGGTACATGTGGCTGGCGCTATAATCACTGTGCTACCAGTGCCAAGCCTAAAGGTATGTTTAAAAGATAGGGAAATGGGACTGGGTGCTCTGGTGGCTCATGCCTGAAATTCCAGACCTCTGGCAAGCCAACATGGGAAGGATCTCTCGAGGCCAAGAGTTTGAGACCAGTGCCTGGCAACATGGAAAAGACCCTATTTTTCCCTAAAAAAGGAAGACAAGAAAATGATCAGCTTGCATGTGGAGTCTAATCACTCATGACTGCTTCTTCTTTGAAGTAGAGTCTACTTCATTCTAGTTTATCTTTAAAGGGAAAAATACTAAAGTATTATTTGGACTCAAATTTCTAAAAAAGAAAAGAAGGAAATGGTAAACTCTTGGAGATACAGCCTCAATTCCTTTGCTTAGTGACAGGGGTGGGTGATGAGAACAAACTGGCTGCAAGACACCAGGGAAGAGTCTGTGTTCTTCCCTTGCAGAGGTTCTGGTCCTGTCCGCCTGGGACCTGGAGTTCTTACTTTCAAATGACACGGTGCTTGATGGCAGGACAGTGGGATTAGCAGAACTCACCTGCACTCAGGAGGCACTAACCCTGATGTCACTCTCAGATCTTCTGGAAACAAGTGTCAACTGTGAAAGGGAAATTCCAAGTGGGAATTTATGCAACTGTGGCCAGTTTCAAAAAAAAAGAAAAAGTAGGACCTAGACTAAGATCTGGGGTATTTTTTAATCTAGAAGGAAAGCCCTGAGTACAGAAGGAAGCCAGGGCGCCCAGGTTCATTGCTACCTCAGGGTCGGCTCAGATGTGTCTTCTCCAGCAATTGGGGCGCTGGGGTCCCCGTACCCTACCCGCCCGGTCAAGGCTGGGTCTGGACCAGGCATGGATGTCATTCTGGTTCTTGTGGGCGACACTGAAAGACCAGGTGACCAGGACAGCAGATCAGGCCCAGGGGACTGTAACATTAGGGGTCCAGGGGCTTAGGAAACCTGGAAGTTCGAAGTTCAAACCTGTTCGAGCTCACACCACTCACAGCGGTACTTTTTGATTCAGTTCCCCGCCGCTCCTGAGGTAGTCCTTGCCCAAATGGCTGCGTCTGTCCGCCCAGTTTTGTTCATTTTGGGCCACGAGGGCCTCCCACCGGCTGGACACATTGTCGAGCTCGGTGGAAAGAAGTGAGGGAAGGAGGCTGGAGGGAAGGAGAGGGGTGGTCTTCGCATTCTTTGACCCACAACGCATCCGGTCCGAGACGCAGCCCGGGGACAGAGGCTACGCGCGCGCGCTTTCCACCGCGCCTCCCGCGCGATCCTCTTGCCAGATTTGGTTCTCGAAGCGTCTCCCTCCCCAAAGTCAGAAGCTCCCGAGGCAAATCTTCACACCCTCCCTCCGCCCGCACTGGGACAGACGCCTGTAGCCCTGCTCTCCTTTCTCGTTTTGGCAGCCAGCCACGGGGGCAGCGCCCTGTCACGACCTTCCCAGGTTAATCTGCCAAGTCTTTGCAGATAGCACGTGACACTGGCCAGAGGTGGGGGTGGGGAGCTGCTTACAGCTCCCGCTTGGTGTCGTCCCTTCTCGCAGACCAGCCCCCTCCTCGACCCAAATTTCCAGAAACCTCTCCACAGCTGCTGGGGCCGACCAATCAGCAAACCACAGCTGACCCGGGGGCAACGCGACCAGGGACTCAGAGCCTCTCCCTTTCCCTTCGGGATGGGACTCCCCGCATGAGAGTCCCCACTTCAGAGGTGCACGGCCCGCTGCGCTCCCCAGGCGGGCGGCTCCTTCGGGCATCCCCAGGCCGCCGCGGCCGTGCGCCCCGGGGATTCCCCGGTCTTAAGCTAGAGGTGACCGGGTGGAGTCGGCCCGCACCCCAGGGGCCCCGAGAGGGGGAAAACGCGCTCTGAGCTTCCAGAGCCGCGGGAGGAACTGCCCCCACCGCGGCCGAGGGGCTGGCGCCCTGGACGGGGGCGGGCTTCGCGGGCGTCCACGTTTCTGTAGCTGGAAGCAGGCTCAGCCCGCGGCGTCCCGCGACCCCTCCTCCGCCCGCGTCCCCCGGGGCTCGCAGAGGGAGGGGCGGGGCCGTGCCTCTCCCAGTTCCGGGACAAAGACTCCAGGTGCACCGTACCCCCCCGCCTCGCTCTCAACTCCAGGCAGGAACAGGCCGCCCAGCGCGGAACCCGGGAGCGGGCGAGTCCCCCGCGCGGCGGCCCCGCCCCCCTTCCCGCTGAGCCCGGTCCCCGCCCGCGCGGCGCTCGGAAAGCCCCCGGGCTCCGCCCACCCCTCCCGGGGGCTTTGCTGCTGCCTCCAGTGACTTTCTCGCTGAGCGCAGCCGCGTGGTGCTGGTTTCCGCCGTGCTGGGGCGCGCGTGCAGTCGCTATCCTGGGACGTAGGGGGCGAGGAGCGCTGACCCCGGTGAGCGCCCCGGGTCCCGGTCTCCCGGCCAGCGCCCGGGCCCCCGGCCCGCGTCCCGGCCGCCGGCATGGTGCTGCTGGCCGGGCCCGGGCCGGAGGGCGGCGGAGCGGGCTGCCTGAGCCCGCAGCCGCCATCCCCACCCCGGGGTGCGCAGGTAGAGGAGGAGCCGGTTGAGTACGAGGAGTACGATGACTTCTCAAGTCTTCTAGACACTCGCAGCATCGCTTCGGACGACTCTTTCTACCCTTTCGGAGACGAAGAGGAGCGCTGCGCCGAGAGCTCGGAGAGCATCCCGGAGGGCATCCCGGAGGCGGCGACCCTCCTGCGCGCCGCCTGCGCCAACGACGTGGGGCTGCTGCGGGCGCTGGTGCAGCGGGGGCCGAGCGTCGAGGAGGTGCAGGAGACCGATCGCAATGGCCGGGTAAGCAGGCGTCCCCGCAGAGTTTGGTACCTATCTGCATCCCCTTTGCCCGTCCTCTCCCATATACTCAGGCCACCAATATCCCGATTCTGGACTGGTCTCTCCATCACTTTGCCGCCTTTCAGAGCGCCTTTCCTAGCTGTTTGGGAGCTCGGGGTGGGGAGCCCTGGATGGCCTGCCCGTCTCGGGCTGGGGGTGGTGAGGAGCGTAGTTTGCTCTGCCCAAGGTAGCAGCGCAGGCGAGAGACGCCTCCAGTCCGCGTCCCCCTGGGGTTTACCGCCCCAGGGTCCTCCTGTCCCTGCATTATTCCCGAAAGCTGGTGCTGGAACCCAGCGTTCACTCTCTTGCAGGTCTCTTCACCTTGCCCTCCCTTGACCATTACCTTTTCCCAGGCCCTTGGCAGTCGGCCACTTCGCCTCTCTTGCAGGGGACAACCTCTCCTGCCCAGCGCCCCTTTTGTCCCTCGGCCCCCTAGCGCTACCCTTTCCCCTAATATGCGTGACTCCCATGGGCCCTGTGGATTTAGAAGCGACTGTTTTCTCCCTCGCCGGGGCTGCTTGGTCTCCAGCCCCCAATTATCCCCCAACCCCTGCTGAGCCTTGGGGCCCGCGTGGCCACCAGCCAGCAGGACCTCTCACTTGTGAGGCTGCACGGTCACTGCCCTGAGCCAGTGCCAGCCAGGGGTGAGGCTTGGCCTGGGAGGGCAGCCTGGCAGCGACCAGCAAGCCCCAGGGTAGCGCCGGCGGGAGTGGAGGGAGGCGCTGACTGTGCATTAATGGTGTTCTCAGAGAAAGCGACAAACGTTTGGAAAAAGAAAGAAAAAGTTGCTTTGAGAAGACTGGAGAATGGTTTATGGAACACAGTCCACTAAGCACTTTGTGGGAAAAACTGCAGAGTGACAATGGTGGCAAAGTCCCCATTAGTCTGTGCTCAGTGTAGGAATGGCTGCTTTCTCAATCTGATTTTTACATTCCCCAAAGTCCCATGGTATCTGTCTCTGGCAGCCTAGCACAAATCAGGAACACCAGTGTTTTTTTTTTTTTGCTCTGGAGCCTGCAGTGGACAGAAAGTAATGTCCTTTTACTTGGAGGAGATCCTGGTGACCCTGTGCCTTTGGTTTATCTTGGGCAGGGGCAAACTGGTTTGTTCCTGAATTGGTCTGGGCTGGGCTTAGGCATATGGGCAAGCTGGCAAGTGTCACTTTCTGCTTGTACTAACTTGACAATGGATTTGAACTTGGAGGAAGGGTCTGCACTTGAACTGTGGAGGGCAATGAGATCTAATGTGGAGCCCTGCAGTTCCTGTGGCTGCACCCAGTGGCAGTACAGGTGCCAGTGCCTCCAGCTCAGGTGGCAGGTGCCCTAGTTGGCAGAAGTAGAGCTGGGAGTCCCTCCTGTGGCTGTTTGTCCAACTCTTTCATTTTAACTGAGTATCAGTCTTTGGCCCCGAGGTTTGGATCAGAAACCTCTTCTTCCTGAAGCAGTTATTGGGCCAGCTTTAAAACTCAGAAAGGCACAGATTGGGTTGGTCCCCAGGGCTTGGGCGGACAGTGGTCTCCAGTTGGTGGAGCTGGCTCTGGCGGGCCCTGGCATAGGAGGATAGCTGCAGCCTCCCAGCATCTCGCTGCCTCAGTTTGATCTTCTGTAAAATAGGAGTAACGACAGCCCGTATCTCGTGGGGGATACCGTGTTCAAAATGACATTCGAACCACCCTTCTTCAACAATTAAAACTGCACACTTCCTTTTGTTTCCACTGCTTTCTCAAGAGCTCTCACAATGTGAGCATGAAGGCCACGGCGCACACTGTTCTTATCATCTTGTCCTGTTGCTGGCCCTCCTGCCCCCCCTGACTTGGAAGAGAGTACCTTCCAGTTTTGTTTGTTTTCTTTCTTCTGCCAGGCAAGCTTTTCTCTCTTTTTACTTTTCTGATTACAGTAGAGATGGAGACTTGTTTCTCTGGTTTGAGTCAAATACTGATGGAGCCTGGCATGTGGCCTGTGAATGGTAAGAACCCTGGGCTCTTCTGTCTTCAGATCAGAGGGAGCGGGCCTGTGGTCTGTGCTTTGGGAGCCTCCATTTTTCCCATTCATTTCTCTATATTCCCAGATAGTCGAAGAATTACGTGAGGCAAAGCCCAAATGCAATGTTCCGTGGCAAATGGAGTGTATCATCCCGTAAGCGTTTACTGCAGACCTACTGTGCTCTGGTTAGGTACTTTAGGAAACTTGAAGATGAATCTAGCAGTTTCTGTCTTTGAGAGTCCTAATAGTGAAGAGAAGAACTTAGAAAAAGTAGCTGAAATAGGAAGTCAGGTATGGTGTACCTCCCCCATGGTAACATGGCTGGCTCCTTCCCTGGTTGCAGATTCCTGTTTTAAGTGCACCTTCTCTAGGAGTCCTTTCTGTCCCTCTGTCTAAGCCGGCAGCACCTGGAACTGGGCAAGGTCAACATCGGGGTTCAGGCATTGAGGGGTGAAATTATAAATAGGACAGTCATTTGAGAGAGCAGGCGAAGTGGTGAGTGAGACTAGCAAGTGCAAAGGCCGTGGGGCAGGAGCCTTTCGGAGATCGTGATTTGCAAGCTTATGTTGATTAGTGACAGAGAAAAACTTAAATAAGGGCTAATTGCTTTAATGACACAATGACAGCTCACAGGTGTCACCTATAGCTGGCTTTCTAGGAGGAAAATGTCTCTAAAGGCTTTCCAGCTTTTTGGGGGTATGTTTCTGGTCAGTTAAGAAGGGATCTCCTACAGAGCTGGCAGGCATTCCATTTGGTTTGAGTAACTCAGGATCAGATGTGTTTTGTTTAAGAAAACGTGTATTTATCTGCCTCCTGAGAGTGAAAAAACAATATTGGATACGGCTCAGCACACCATTTTCCTTCTCAAATATTTATTGCTCTCAGAGAATCTTGTGATTTAATATGCAACATGTAAATATTTGTCAAATAATTCTCCAGTGACATTCAAAGTGTGCTCTTGATGTCTTTTGGATTTATGGAAGTTTAGTTCCCTCTGACTCAGGAACAGTGAATCATTTTCCTAATTCTTTTCCACTATCACCTGAGGTTCACCTTTATAGCCCTGGCAGCTCTTGAGAAAGCAGTGAAAACAGAAGAAGTGTTTGTGTAGTTTTAATTGTTTCAGAATGGTGGTTTGAATGCCAGATAGCTCTTGAACAGAATTAGGCCTAAATATGCTAAATTTTAAAAATGGTTCAGCTCCATGATGGAATTCTACTCCTGCATATTTAAATTACATGGCCTCTTGGTGAAATTTTCCTAATTTCACCCATTTGTTTAGTTAGTTCAGGAAAACCAGTGTGGGGTATCTCTCTTTATTCTTGTGGTGCTTACATTTAAGTTTTATAGATATATTTATAGCTGTGATTAGGACTTTATTTCGAACTAGGGAAAAAGATTTTTGTTTTTATTTGTTGTTTGAATGCTCGTAGATGTTTATAAACTCTAGAATTATCTTTCCCTAAAATACGAATCAAGTTATTAGAATTCATACCCAGCCCTCTGTCTTACGAGGACCAGGTATTCATTGCTTGTGGTGCCACGCGAGGAGCTGATTTGTATAGAGAGTGAATTCTCTGGTCCCTACTAGGTATTACAGGAAGTGCATTCTGGCCTCCCACCTCCCCTTCTTTGCTGAGGGCCAGCCTGACGCAGGGCACAGATTTGCTTTGCTGATTGGGAATGTATGTTGCTGTTTTAGTTGCAGCTCTAACTTCTGAATCATGGGAAAGGAGGTGAGGAGGGGAATTGAGCAGACTGGGACCAGGAGCCCAGGGTGCTGGGATAGGAGTCAGCTGAAGTAGGCTTGGGAAAACCGTGGTTGGCGGTCGGCAGGTTGTCTGTCTCCTGGTCTTCTGCTGACCATGGTGGGCTGCTGGGAGCCCAGCAGCATCGGAGAGCGTATAGGTTACTAGTGGCCACAATAATGCTGTGTAACAAGTATAAAACCTCATAGGTGTGTACAACTGAAAACACTTTGCTCAGGGAGGCCCAGCTCAGCTGAAGGAAGCTAGATCTGCTGCTTTATCAGTACTCAGCCCGAGGTCAGTTGTGAATGACTAGATCTACTCCGTGTGGTCTGCTGTCCCTCAGCAGGCTGGCCTGGGCTGGTTCTTCATGGCAGGGGCAGGGTTCCACGAGAGTACCGTCTCTTGAGGCTTAACTTTGGCAGACATTCAGTGTCACTTTTGCTAAATCAAGTCACAAGGCGAAGCCCGCTATCAAGGGTAGGGAAATAGACTCTTCACCTCAATGGCAGGAATCACAGAGTCACCTGACAAGAGGCATGGATAGAAAGGGGAAAAAGTGGGGCCATCTTTGGAGTCAGTGTACCAGAATAAGGATGAGACTTTGCTAGGGAGTGTTCTCCAGAGGTGCCTCACACACAAGGCCTGCGGTGTGCTTTTAGCTGTGAGGGGGTGCTGTTTATTGGAGCCTGATATCTGAAGGAGTCAGGCAGGTTCGCAGGAACCTTCTGGCTGAGTCAGCATGGCTGTCTTGTTATGCATGGTTCTTTTATTAATATTATTTTTTTGGAGACAGAGTCTCATTCTGTCACCTAGGCTAGAGTGCCTTGGCATTAGCCTAGCTCACAGCAGCCTCAAATTCCTGAGCTCAAGTGATCCTCCTGCTTTGGCCTCCCGAGTAGCTGGGACTACAGGCTCCTGTCACCACACCTGGCTAGTTGTAGAGACCCAGTCTCGCTCTAGCTCAGGCTGGTCTCTAACTTGTGAGCTCAGGCGATACACCCACCTTTGCCCTCCCAGAGTGTTGGGATTATAGGCATGAGCCACCTCACCTAGCCCCATGGCTGGGTGACTTTTGAACAGCCAATTTCTTTTCCATCCTGTGCTTATAAATGAAGGCAAAGCAGGAGAGATATAAAAATCGAAAGCAGTAATAATAGCATATTAACTCCTTTGGAATATTTTTTACTAGTTTAACATTCCTACCAATGTAATATATAAGCTAATTTTCAAAACTATTTAGAATGGCAACTTCTGGTAGGCATATCTACAATGTAAGAAAAACTCTTAAGTATTATTTAACTGATTATCCACTACTAAAGTTCAAACTTTCCTACTAGACCTCGGGGTCTGTAATTGTTTTCTTGTTTCTATTTTTTTTTTTTAGATTTGGAGTGGGGGTGTCTTGCTTTGTTGCCCAGGTTGGTCTCAAACTTCTGGCCTCAAGTGATCCTCCTGCCTCGGCCTTTTGAGTTGCTGGGATTATAGGCATGCACCATTACACTTGGCAAACCTAGGAATGATTTTTTTATTTTTATTTTTATTTTTTTGAGACAGAGCCTCAAGCTATCACCCTGCATAGAGTGCTGTGGCATCATAGCTCACAGCAAACTCCAATTCCTGGGCTCAAGCGAGTCTCCTGCCTCTGCCTCCCAAGTAGCTGGGACTACAGGTGCCCACCACAGCGCCCGGCCATTTTTTGGTTGCCGTCGTCATTGTTGTTTGGCGGGCCTGGGCTGGATTCAAACCCACCAGCTCAGGTGTACATGGCTGGCGCCTTAGCCCGTTGAGCCACAGGCGCTGAGCTGTGTTTACAATTTTTTAAGCTTTATTTAGAAAAAAATTTCTTTAACCTACTTGAGAGAAGGTGATCTATTGGATACCACTTTTTTGAAATGTCTTGGGACCATTTCATAGCCCCCTAGGACAGTAATTCTAAATCATAAACCTGGAACATTCTAAGATTTCTCCAGATTAAGTCCAGACAACCTGATGTGTAAGATAATATGTAATTCCTTTTAATTAAAAGAAGTAGGAAGGGTATAGAGAAGTCGTTATACTATGTGAACAAAAAAAAGTGTGTGCGCGCGCATGTGTTATGAGCAGCTGTGTCAAGGACGGGTTCACGGAAGGCACGCAGGCCTGAACAGGGTGAAGATAGAACGGCACTTCTTTTTTTTGTAATAGAGACAGAGTCTTACTTTATCACCCTTAGTGGAGTGCCATGGCGTCACACAGCTCACAGCAACCTCCAACTCCTGGGCTTAGATGATTCTCTTGCCTCAGCCTCCCGAGTAGCTGGGACTATAGGCGCCTGCCGCTATTTTGTTTTTGGTTGCAGTTTGGCCAGGGCCGGCTTTGAACCCGCCACCCTCGGTATATGGGGCTGGCGCCCTACCCACTGAGCCACAGGTGCCGCCCTAGAACGGCACTTTTAACTGTGATGGAGAATGTAGGAGGCGTACGGTAGTGGCACCTTTTTGTGAATCTCATGAGGTCATATTTTAAGATGTGGTAGCATGGAGAAAAAAAGACATGGTAATATGTCAGGAATCTTTGATGTCATTACGCGTACGTTACATTAAAGAATTTGGAAGAGACTATTTTTAAATGGTGTTCCTGAGTTGAAGGTGGATTTTACTTATTTCTACTAAGTCAGAGAGAACAGAAATTAAGGTAGAAGTGAAGTTCCATGTCACAGGTGGCTTGGTGGTAAGGCTGGATTAGCATGGTGGGGTTTGAGAGAGCAATTTCAGAGGGACAGGAGAACAACATGTATTTCTAAAGGTGTCTTTATGTTAGGTCTGAATAAATGCAGATGAAAAGTGAGCATCTGCTGGGGGAGAATCAAGCATTTCTGTCTGGCTTCTGTTTCTGGGAGGCTGCAGTGGCTCTTGAATTAGAGCCCACACCTCTGGCGAGGGACATTCCTGCTGGGAGAGCCCCAGACAGATGTGGAGGGGAGGCCGGACGGAGTGGCCAGTCAGCTGTATGAGAGGTGCCTAGTGGAGGGGGTTAAATACATTTAGAGTAATACTTTCTTTGAGACAAGGAAAGGGAAATGAAGCTATTTCAAAAGTAAAGGCAGGCCAGGGAATTCTGTTGAGTGAAAAAAGCCAAACGCAAAAGATTATATGCTGTATGATTCCCTTTACCAACAGTCTTGAAATGAGGCAGTTGTAGAGATGAAGAACTGATTAGAGGTTGCTGGGGGTGGGGTGCAGGGAGCATTGCTGTACGGAGTAGTGGGAGGGGTCTTTCAGAACTGGAGCAGTTCTTCTCCTTGATTGTGGTAGTTCCAGAAATCTACAGGTGGGTTAAAATCACGTGGACAGTTGCACATG